>QEIL01000124.1:0-76012 GCA_003116535.1 Paecilomyces niveus
GTTAGATATCACGAACTGCCTAATACGGAAGTACGCCTGACCTCAGGTGCAGTCGAGGGGGGTGTCTCGGGCCCCTAGGGGGTCCAGTAGTAGTCTCCTACACCTCCGGATCAGAGCTTAGTCGGCGACACCACGGGTAGTTAGATAGCCAGCTTGAGCTCCCTAGATAGTTCCCTCAATCAAGCATCTTAGCAGCTCCGAGAATATATGATATCACTTATGTGAGGGATACAATCGATAGGATGGAGATAACTGGTATACATAATATACCGGAGATGAATCAGATAAATGAGATACATCGCATACGCAGTATCAGAAGGTACAAAGAGTATAGATAATATAGATAGTAGGAACAGTATGGAGGAATCGAATAAGAGAGTCTCTCGGGACAGCAATAATTCCCTGGAACAAAGTAGACATGATGGCGAGGCGGTACAGACGATGAATTCGTGACACCTCGTTTCCGGTCATATTTAATCCTCACTGCATCAAACGAACCGGACCACCCCCACTTCTATTCATCAGATCCGCCACGACTGCTCGACGAGATCCATCCCTAAGTCCGGCGATCACGGATCCATCCTTTCTCATCGACAGGGAACGGCTGGTAGAATATCGACGCGGGGTACCCCCGAAGACCAGTATCCCATGTCGGCCAAAGACTGTGAACTCGATCCCGCACAACTGGCAGCAACACCGTCAGCCACATCGGGAAACACAACACAAAGGGATGCGGGCCAGATTCCCCTCGGCCTTCCGATCCTCCCAGGCTCGAAAGGTCGGGAATCAATCTCCCAAGCTCGGGTCGTCAGGTCCGTCGGACTTCATTCATCCTTCGAGACATCGACTCATATCGCAGGGGTCGAGAAAGATATCGAACACGCGATCGAGCAGCGCAACAAAAACCTCTCATCGCTGAACCCTCGTCGACCATCGCGTCCCGGATTGGGTACCCAAGGGAGACAGGTACGCTTGTGGGCAAACGACCTTCCTGGAATGGATCGAGCTGGTCAATCGTATCCTCCATCGCTACAATCTCCAAAAATAATCACTCGGTGACCCAGATCGGAGCGAGAGAAAGGAAAGAGAACAATACAGCTACTTCCCTCAGAACATCTCTCAGAATATCTTCCTAACAGTTACCGATTACAGGTCAACCGTTATGGGCAGCAAGGCTCAGAATTTCGACCAGAGGGGCTACAGGATTGGCTACGGGCAGATAGGTGAAGAGGAGCGGTTGAGACCGGAGAATGGGCCTCGAACGAAGCCCTTCCACGAGCAAGAATGGTATATCGTGATGAGCAATATAAGAATCAAGCGATTATCGTCTTTTCTCTTGATAAATACTTGAAATTACTTCGACCGGTTCAGGAACGCAATCTCAGCGGCCCAAAGACCCGCCAACGGCAGAAAGATTTTCGACGGTTACACACGCTCGACATGAAAATCCGACGTTCGGAAAGTTTCTCGAAAGAGCGACCGGAGGAGAGGAATGTTCAATGTCTGCCTGATGACGGCTAGGTGACCAGCTCATACGGCAGGGGTAACATTTTCAATCGGTTCCGGACTGGTCCCTCATGGGTTGGCAACCTTCCTGCTGGTGAGGATGATCACTATGATATCTGCATAGACTATTATAGTACGGGCGGGAGCTGTGCTTGCATCTCAAAACTGAAAGGGGTGCAGCAGTTCCGCTGGAAGGAACTGGTCCAGAAGCATGAGCGATGGAGAAAACAAATAATTAATCTCGGTGGAGCCGAATGCTACAGCTTACCGTATACGGCTTCAGGTTACAGGCACTTTGACTATTTCTAGCCTGGTGAACAATCTCACGTCCACCACTGTTGGCAACATCCTTTCATCGAAGGAGGAAATGATATAAGCGTGGGATCTTATCCACGGATATCACTTCAGTAGTATCCCCGGGCACAAGCAGATACGATCCGCTGGCGACGATGACCCCAGAGAAGTTCAACCTGGGTGCAGGGCTTTTGGGCTATCAGAGTTCAATGAAGAAGCATTACAGAAAGCTCAACAGGTCTACCGGCTCGGAGAGTGAGATGCTTGGCTCTCCAGAATAGAATAGAAGTGAAATCGAAAAACGATGTGACAACGCCCTCGAAACCATGTGAAGAAAAGCACTCCCACATACTGCGCCTGATCCTTGGAGACGAGAATGAGGTTTCAATGCCACGAGTGGGAATAGGGTCAGATCAGTTGGTCAGCAAGACCCAATCCGACCAGAACGGCTTAGTCTGATCCCGGAGGTCTTTTGGATTCTAGATTGGACAGCGGTCGCGGATTCTTCGGTTATTATCGTGAAGGACTCCTCAATACAAAACCCGATATTCTATATGGGCACGAGAGCCTCTCGGACGGCTACTCCCACTAGGGGTTCAAGGTTCTTGCGGTGATTCCTCTAGTGAACATACAGAGGGTTGCAAACTCCATTCAAGGTTCCAACTACCAAGTAGTTGAGCACTCGTTGCCAGCAAGAACAATGAGTCTGCTACGGGTGCTTTGCTTAACACTCCAAAGAAGATTGTTATGGTTAAGTATAAGGGGATTACGATTCCCGATGACGAAGACGACTCCACGGAGACTAGTATCTATATTGATGCTCAATGGAACAACCCCAATGGCATGATGTTAGGATCAGGTGGATATCAACAGCTGCATTTTTTGTAGGTCGGATTGTCGTCTAATTTATTTAGCGGTCAATAACCTTCGACGATGCCAGACGCAGGTCGCATTTATGCCACCAATCCTGTCATATGTGTCTAATCGCGAAGAATTTTAGGTCATGAATAGCCAGAGGGAACCGTCGAACCCATGAGCACGTCACCTTAAGGTCGGCGGGCCAGAAATACGGAGCACAGACCTAATATCAATAGGTAGGGTTAAGCTTTGCAGAAGCATCGCAGCAGTCTGCTGCAGAACCTTCTCGGAACCGATCCCCATATTCTATCACCTCACATAACCCCAGGTCTCCCAGATTCCGAATTTGACAGTATCTGCCAATTCCCAGTCATTTTAATAAAGCACTCTTCGATTCTCGATTGAAGTTATCTTGTATATGGTTATACGGCCCGGCTCAAAGTACTATTAAATCGGAGAGAAAATAACTAGGTTAGCTAGTACAGTGGTCAAGAATGAACTCATGACAGTTGCCTCAATTTATGATCAATCATCTCAATAAATTACCCTCACTGGAACACTAAAACCCAACAGAACCATGCTGGAGTAAGCCTGAGGGTTGAAGGTTCTCCAACGGCGGATACACACATCTTACTTCGATTCTCCTTTATTAAGTATCCCCATCAGCTTGCAAATCGCAGCAGTAGCAGCGGAAATATCTTTCGATGTAGATTTGGTTTTTTTTCTCTATCCAATTCAAAGAATATCTAGTCTCCACAGGCAGCAGATCTTAATTCCGTGCTTTCGTCACTCTCCAGATTGGAGAAAAATATTAATGTCCCCCTTTCTTGTTGGATCACGTTGTCCATAATGACAGTTGCTTATAAGAAAAGTGCAAAATCTTCTACCTTATTATAGCAGCTACCTTGGTTGCAGAGGCAATAACTACATTCGCCCTGGGCCGGTCTGCTAATCTAGGGCCGTTCTAACCTAATTTGTCTATGCTACAATTGACTGAACCAATATCTCGTTATGGAGGCGACAGAATCTATAGCAGAATGCTGAAATTCCCGATCTTTCTTCGTTACAACCCTGTCCGGACAAGGGATTTTGACGCTTTCGCTGGTATCATCACTAATTATATATTTAGTGCGGAATGGAAGGTAATTAGATACCAAATTGATCCTATACTCTAGATAAGTCGGTGAAATTTCAATATAACAGTCGAGGACGGAAGTGGCCTTCGCCCGTATATCCCCTAAGAACCCATATTCTCCGTCGGGGGTCGGGAAGGGAGTACGGTCCCGATGAAAAGAGGTTCAGCACATAGTGGACTGAAATGTGCATCAAACAACTACCACTTAGCCTGAGGCCTGCTTACGCTGCAGTCAATTTGATTAGAGCGAAATTGAGATGATTGTCCTGGTTCGATCATCAGAAAACACCATTGGCCACAGATATGCCATCGGCTACAACATATCTCCTACAGCGAGCCCTTTGGCGAGAGATCATCTGTGAGAGGTCGGGGATTGTGCACCCAGACCCCAGATCGCCAGCAGACTGTCTCTATATTACTCGAGATAATTGGTCTACCGATATACGAACGTCTAATATCAGGGAGATAGTGAATTTACTTGAAAAGAAACGACACCGTTGCTGGCATTCCCGCCAAGTGGGGGAGGGAAGGTCATCGAATACTGAGCTGTTGCTGAACTAGAGAGAAGTTGGCTAGATTTCCGCATAATAATTAGGAATGGAAGCAGCATTCGCCCCTAATATCTTTTAGGAATTCGTGATCCTCGTCGAGTCGAGGATTCGGGAGGCCTCTGTGACTAGAGGATTTTAGATTCATGGTCAGTCCTTCACGACATATACAGCCCCTGTCGCCTATAGACATATAGACTCCTTATTAACAGTCAATCCGATAAGCATGCATTCGAAGGTAACTTCAACCGGCTCTCTCGGTCCCTTCTGGTGTTCTGGTCACTAATTACTGCCAGTCAGATGAGGGATGAGGTGACTTCCGAATTCTAGACAAGCTAGTTAGACTCTTCCGGATATATCTACATATAGTCCAAGCAAGTTAAAGTTCCCACCATATAGATATTGTCCCTGGGTTGATTCCGGCTTACAGACGGTAATCGGCTCTGCATATTAGAGAATTCGGGTCCGCGGCCACCGTAAGGGGAGATCTTCCCACCCATCTCTTGCACTTTCCAATATCCATCCTCCATTGTACGTTTCCATTTAGCCCTTCCATCTTCCCCACCGCCCAAAACTATTTGTTCCAGCCTTGATTCCCACTGTGGTCGGATCTCTCGTTGTGAAAACCGAATCGGCCAGCTTGCATAGACAGACAGATTCTGCAGACCTGGGAGGCAAGAGAATGGTGAGATGATTCGTCGATAGGTCTCCCACATTTCTATTTCCTGCTCCTGCTAGGAGGTTTCACGTCCATATATCTCTGGGTTTCCGCGTTCTGCCGTCATATCAACCGTCAGCCAAAGCTGCCACGCGCGCCTACTCTCCGCCAAATGTTGGAGGCTCGAGACATATCGCCTATACGCATCACTGCCCACCAACAGATAGTCCGCACCGAACACTGGAAGGATCCATCGAATACGTTGAAGATACCCAAGTCCCTCCGCCGGCATTCGTTCCAGATACAGCGCCAACTCGGACTGTCCACGCACCCGCAGGCCGCAACCGTGTCGTGACAGGTCAGAACGGCTATGGGGCATGATATGGAATTGATTTTGCGCAAAGAAGATCCGAATCGCGAGAGTCCGCATATCCCGCGACACCTGAAAGAGACTCAATGGTACCTGCGGGCAAATACATATTGATGAATACGCCGCGTGCCGAGTTAAGCAGAAACACGCCTCCAGGGACGGTGAGCATTGTCGGCAACACTCTCGCTGACAGGAATATCCCGTAATGGGATCCCAGCACATGTCCCATTCCGATACGAGTCCCGAGAATATCAAAATCCGCTCCTGGAGTTCTCTGGGGAGGTCCCCGTACCGGCTAAATAGTCCTGTCGCCGTCGCAGGGGTGAGATCTGTGACTACATGCTGGGCAAAAGATCGTAGAACGCGGTTTGGGTCCTGACCCAGTCGGATTACCAGCTGGTTAAACTGAAGCTGTTCAAGGGGAGCGATGATTGCCTCTGCCATTTTCCTGTTAGCAACATCGCAGATGACCGAGAGACTTAGATTCCGTGTCGACGCATACTCTGTGAGATGGCGACAGACCCGGTGCCAGGCCTTAAGACCGATTGATCAATGAGATCTCCACCGTCCCCCAATGGCACATCTGAACGCGTCTGGATGTGTTCATCACGCCCCCACCGACGGCTCTGACGACCAAGGCAAGGACAAGTATTGAGACGAATAGTAAGCTTCGATATCAGTACCAGAGTTGTAGGTTTCAAATACAGCAAAGGTAAGAGCCCAAGTGCATCGGTTCTGGATACTCAGAAGTGGTTTTCTGAATAGAGTATTGTCCGACACTCATAATAGATTGCCCGGCACAATATAGAAGCCGATACGGGATTGGCGTGCACGCACAATCAAGGCCATCTTGGTATGGACTCTCTCTGGTGCCGTGGAATCGCTTGGCCTTGTAGTTGCAAACGTCGGTGAGATCATCAAGACTCAGGATGTAGGGATCGTCGGACACTTGACCCTTATTAACTCCTTCCATATTGAGACTTATCGGGCAGAACCGAAGAAGCCCCGCGTAGACATAGATATGACGTCGAATAACATACGGCATGTCAAGAAACGATACTCGCACCGCCGGCAGGTCGCGGCCGAGATACCTGTCAAGTGTTGTTTGTCTCATGGTAGATTCAGGGAGTGCTTAAATGCACAGGATGATTAGTAACAGGACTTTGATGGAGATTTCGGCACCCTCAAGCAGACCCATCCAAGGAAATAATCATGCAAGACAGTGCGAGATGATTTCATACATCAAGAAAATCTAAAAGGAATACGACAATTATTTCTTGGGGTTGGTTATTAGGGCGGAAATTCCGACCTCCGAAGAGCCACGTGGGCATTCTCGAGTAAAAGCCAATTAAAGGTTATAGGATCATACCTTGATACTCACCATTCATGAGAGAGGATTAGGGTCATGGAATAATATCTACATATTTGTCTCTCGACAGCCAGGGCGATTCCGTCAGAGCTCTATTGCCTTTCCAAATCAGGTGAGATCTACGCACGATCTCGGAAAGGATGCTCATTGGAGGCAAGCCGAATCAAGCTTCAAGTGAGACACAATCCAGATTGTCGAGTGCTCTCGATGAATCGCCGACGCAACCACGTTACTTTCCTTGGTAGAAATGCCAAAAGACTTATTACAAATTATAATGCAGATTCCAAGTTTGAAAAGAAGAATCTAGAAATGTGTTACCTCAGCAGTAGTAGGACGTTTGGCCTGAGATAAAACCACCAAATAACGGTCCAGTAAGATGTAGCACCGATTAATAACATCATTTAATACATGCCGTCATGTCTTCGATCCCAAATTGCAATGGACGCGCGAGGAAGAAAGGCGGCTGATACGAAAGTTGGATTGGCATGTTTGTTTATGGGCAGTAAGGTTCACATAGAGAATCGCTTATTACATACTGGACTGACAGTGTAAAGTGTATCATGTTCTTCGCGCTTCAAGTTGATCGAGGCAATCTGAGTCAAGCTGTCTCGGATAATATGTTGCCACAATTGGGTCTAGCAACGAATGGTGTGTATTTTGCTCTGAAATAAGATCATCTGATACTAATTCATAATTTACTAGACTACAACTATGGTAATACGATGAAGAACCCTCTCCGGCTTGATCTGACATCATCATCCTATGGCAATACTTAACCTGACGCTTTCTAGGGAACACCATCTTCCTTGTCTCGTTCCTCTGTGCGGAGATCCCTTCGCAACTCGTCTCAAAAAAGATTTGCCCAGATAGATGGATCCCGATACAAATGACGATCTGGTCGATTGTTGCCATGTGCCAGGTTTTTCTGTCGGGAAAATCAAGCTTCTTCGCGACAAGATCTCTCCTGGGAATTCTTGAAGTTAGTTTTATCTTGTTTTGTTTTGAAGAGAAGACTGATTTATGGAAATAAACTGACATAAGCCTTGTCATAGGGTGCTTTATTCCTGACCTTGTTTTGTGGCTTTCGTATTTCTACACCAGCAAAGAGCTTCCCATCCGGTTGAGGTACGATCCCCTGCGCCCTCCAAAATCATTATGGACATCTCTCATGATATTATTGTAGCTTTTTCTGAACATCCCTGAGTATCACCGGCATTATCAATGCCCTGCTCGCATATGGGCTCCTTCATCTTGATGGTGTTCATGGAATTGCCGGTTGGAGGTAGCATCTCTTCGATATCGCCCTGGTTGACTCCTAGAACTCATATTTCACTAGATGGATATTCCTGATCGAAGGCATTATCACTCTTTCGGTCGGAATCTCTTCCTTCTTTCTTATGCATGCGTCTGCCGTGCAGACGAAAGCCTGGTATCGGCCGAATGTCTGGTTCACCGACCGAGAAATTGGCATTGTTGTCAATCGGGTGCTCCGTGATGATCCAACAAAAGGTTCGTGTAACAAGGTTCAATTGTGTCCCTCGTGGGGCTAATAATTAACGTTAAATACTCTAGGCGATATGCATAATCGAATGGCTATTACTCCAAAGCGACTTTTGAAAGCGCTTATGGACTATGACATGTGGCCTGTAAGAGGACCCCATCGGAGATGCCGCATTACGGTTATAGCATGGGTATTGGTAAAGTTTTAAAATCTAACAATCTTCACAGATCTATCTGCTCGGTTTGATAGCTTACATCCCGCAAAGCCCTCCATCGACCTACCTAACACTTTCTCTACGGTCTTTGGGATTTGATAAGGTAATGATGCATGTTCCTCTTGGCATACTAGGAGGTTATATTTCTCTTCTGCGTTCCATCTCCATGTTATTTCTAGCTAACGCGATGCTACCGAGAACAGTTCCAAACAAACATACTCACAATCCCCAACACTGTTGCTGGCATCATAACCCTGCTGGGAATCACATGGTTAAGCGAACGGGTACACGAGAAGACGTTTATCAGCATGATTCAGGCTCTTTGGGCATTGCCCTGTATCATCGCATTGCGCGTTTGGCACGGTGCATTGAAAGAACCTTGGCCGACATACGCACTGATCACAATCCTGCTCAGCTATCCATACTGCCATGCTATCCTAGTGTGAGTAGATAGATTTTGATACAAGGTGAAGGAGGACACCTACTGGCTCGGTTAGGGCGTGGACATCAAGTAATTCCGGGTCTGTGCGGACACGATCTATTTCTGCAGCGGCGTATAATAGTCAGTTCTTCCCTTAAGAAGACGAATTCTTTATCAGAGGGACATTGAACTAATCAAGCTAAATAGTGTGCGTTCAACCCGGTAACATTATCTCGACGAACATTTACCGTTCTGACGATGCCCCTCTCTACCATCGCGGAAATACCTTGCTCCTGATCATCAATATCATTGTTATTGGGCTTTTCATATCCACTAAAGTCTACTATATTCTCCGAAACCGCTGGAAGGCTCAGAAGTGGGATGCAATGACGGAAGAGGTTAGTTGTCTTCTTCCCGAAATCTAATTCCGTGAAGTTGACGAACTAACTGCTCATTCGTACTGCAGGAAAAGAAATATTATGTAGAAAACACCACGAATGAAGGCAACAAAAGACTGGATTTCCGGTTCACACATTAAGTGTTTGCATAGGTTTTTGGACACGACCAAAGAAGATTTCGGTGATTTCCTACTAATTGAGCAGCTCCTGACGGCGTTCTTCCTCGCCTACTGGATTAGAATCCAGCGCACCATACTGCATTTAGTCAGAGCCAATCTGGTAGATAATTCAACACGTCAATCTGCTAAATAGGGTTAAATAAAGAGTAGTGCTGAATATGGAAAACAATCTTAGAGGATTTTGCGAAATACAATATTTCGTACAGAAAAACACAGATTGATTCATGGAGGCATTAACTTCTTTTCAGTTAGTGATAGACATCTGTTGACACTTTGATAACCTCAGGATTTTAGGCGGTACCAACAGCCTCGGTGGATTTTAGAAGGCCGAAGCCCATCGCAGTCCGTCCGGCCTCGCCATTCGGGATTCCGCTTTCTCCGAGGTAGCCTTTCAACTTCGTTTCATCGATTCCCCCAGGGAAATCCACTGGAGGTGATCCCGCAAGGAAATTCTCCAGTTGAGATTTTATGTACCGGACATTCACAGGCGTTGTAGGGGTCGCTGCAATATACACCACGCTAGCATCATGCTTGCCAGAATGCTCGACTTCGACTGCGTGGCACATCTAGCAGATGGTTCGTTAGCAGTTGGTTGATTATTATATTATAATCTTTGGAAGCTTACATCACAATGCCACCAGACCGTATCTCCAGGATTCATTTCTGGGATATGGACCAGGCATTCGTCGAGGCGGAGATGAGGGTGTGATGCCCGGCTGAGATACTGGCTATCCTCCTTCTGTGTGCCAGGGAACCAACCATTGTCTGGATCGAAGGTCCATTTCAATGCATCCATCACATCCTCCTTTGGCGGTGTGAAGAATGGACGAAGGAGCAGATAGGCGACGACAGTGCCTACATACGGATATAACAGGAGACTGCCTTCTCTGGGTCGGGTTCCGGTCAATGCGGTCCATCCTTGGAAAGACCTGAAAACCGTAGAGTGGGCAGAGCCTTCAAATGCTGCTTGGTCGGCATCTTTTCTCGTTGTCAGGTCATATGGGTCGAACTTCTCCAGGAAACCAGAAAAGATCGAGCCATAGACCTTTCGATAACCAGCATCCGCCCAGCGACAGAGGCTTCCTGCATCAATATGCGGACCGAGTCCATAAAAGGTCTTTCCTGGTGGACGAATCCGTACAGCGTCAGCGTATGTTAGTGGGTCCGGAGACGTGGTCTTAGATCCATCGTGCCAGAAGCCATTGAGGAGACGCTGAACAAATAACTGGTTTGGATGCGCTCGCAGCGCTTGTTGTGTCGGCGACCAAAACAGTCTATATACGGATGGGTTACTTGCAGGCCAGGCTATTTTGTGGTTAGTCTATCGAGGGATGCTCCAAGAGCAGTTCACGCACCATGCAATGAATCCTTATTGACAGAGACATATTGTTTCAGCTTCTCGAACTGAGCCGTAGCCTCTTCGGCAGGTATGACGCCCCTGATCACGAAGCAGCCGATTTTCTTGAGTTCGTTCACTTTTTCCTCACTCAAGCTCTGCAGATCATTGAATTCTAATTCCGGAATAACTGCCGACCCCTTCTGAGACAATTCGGCCGTGATTGCCTTCAAGTCCTCGCAGGTCTTGAGCCACGCTTTGCGGAGATTTTCTTCGCCATATTCATTCACTATTTGTTTCTTATATGTCTTGAATTGCTCTTCTTCTTCGGGTGGGACATCTGATGAGACGAACTCAGGCCAATCGGGCCATATAGCGAGTGCGGGCATTTTGGCCTATAGGCGTTATCTTCCAACGTCGCGATTCTTTTCACCTTATACGTGGAAGAAACAAACCAACACTGTTGTTTCAAGACTCTGTGGCCGCCCTTATATTTCAGAGCTGCTTGTCCATAACGAAGACCTAAAACCCTCCCTCCGACGCTCGGGATACTTCCGTTTCGGGAGAATCATATCAGACACGGCTTATCTCCGGCAACAGCTGCCAACGATCCCCAAACCAATAAACAAGGATTAAAACTCCTTATCATCAAGCGGAGTATCCGACAAGTCGATCCAGCGGTTAATGACGAGTCTATCTAAAATAGCTCATATAGCCTAATTTAATCTCTGCGGGCCCGCCGACCTCATATTCCGGGGTGGGCGTTATCGCCGTTCATGCTGTTGTTATCGCTCGCTTCAGGGCATCCTGGAAAGAGACGGACTGATTTCAACGTCAACCATATACGCCTCAAAGATATGGACAAGATATGGAATCGTTTGCCTTACTCCCTGTTCAATGCTCACCGGCCGCCATGAATTCCTAGAAGATAGAGGCGAGCGGTATTTATACGCAATTGGGACCCCCTTCATCCAGAGACCATAGACAAGCATTATTTGAAGGACAATCTCCACTTATTTCTAGTAAAAATGGCAAATCCAGACACAGCACACATATCGAGGCTTGTGCCTCGTTCATCGCGCCTTCTTGTCGCGCTCCTCATAGGAGCCTGTATGGTCCAATCTACAGTACGCGACTCTCACCTCCAGTATGGAAAATAACCGTGTCTAATATACCCTACAGACATACGGATATGATGGCTCAATGATGTACTATGCTCTCGCTTTGAAGACAGAAATACCAATGCTAACTACCCCAGGAACGGACTCAACATCCTTTCATCGTATACAGACTACTTCCATCTCGACAGTGTGACAACGTCCCTAAACACGTCTATTGTCATGGTTGGAAACGCATTAGCGGGAACGATCAATGGATTTCTATGCGACCGCATTGGAAGACGCCCAACGCTTCTCGTTGCTGCGATCTTTGCCATCATTGGGATCATCCTACAATCAGCCGCAGTAAATATTGCCATGTTTACCGTCGCCAGGTGCATAGTTGGATTTGGAACCGGTATCTCATCTGCTGCGGCGCCAACATATCTAGCAGAAACGGTGCCGTATAAGTGGCGCGCCTTTACGCTGGGGTTGTTTTTCGACTTCTGGTATGTTGGTATGTATGAGACTTTTCTTTTTGTTCTTATCGCAAAGCCAGCACTTCTCACGATAATAACCAATCAAACAGGCGCTCTCCTCGCAGCTGGAATCACATACGGCACAGCAAAAATCAACTCGACTTGGGCTTGGAGAATCCCTTCTATTATCCAGGCGCTCTTCAGTATTATATGCATCCTCATTCTTCCGTTTATCCCGGAGTCCCCACGATGGCTGATCTATCAGGGTCGGCATCAGGAAGCGCGAGAAGCACTTGCTGCGAGCCATTCTGACGGAGACACTTCTGATCCCGCGGTTTTGATTGAACTCAAGGAGATCACAGACACGATCGAATGGGAGAAAAGTCACGGCGAGAAACTCACGATGCTGCAGACGATCAAGTCGAAGTCTAGCAGGAAGAGACTCCTTCTCTCGACTTCCGTTGCGGTCTTTTCTATGCTTTCAGGTGCGTATATTACCCCTTACCTTGAAAAATCCCTCTGCAGAAAACCTGATCTACAACAGGAAACAACATCATATCCTTCTACCTGGGCGACATGCTCGACCACGCCGGCGTAACCAGCTCCACAACCCAGCTCCAGATAAACATCATCCTGAACTGTTTCTGCCTGGTGACGAGCATCATCGGCTCCTTATTCGCTGAGAGACTAGGCCGTCGATTCCTCGCTATCAGCAGCACCACTGCTGTGACGATATTTATTTTCATCATCGGCGCCCTGACAAAGGTGTATGGTACATCGACAAACACTTCGGGCATCTACGGCACCGTTGCGTCGATCTTCCTCTTTCAGGGTTCGTATAGTTTCGGCTGGACGCCGTTGACGGTGATGTATCCGCCGGAGGTGCTGAATTACTCGATCCGTGCGAACGGCATGGGTATCTATACGTTCTTCTCTTCGGGTGTAGGGTGAGTTAATTACCGGCCCCTTCTTCCTCCCTAAAGAAAATGATCACCTTGCTTCCAAAGGAACATATCTCTAATATCATCGCACAGACTCCTCGTAACATTCGCCTTTCCCATCGCTCTAGACCGAATCGGCTGGAAGATCTACATGATCAACGGTGCATGGGACGTACTGGAATTGCTGTTCGTGATCTTCGTTTGGATCGAGACCAAAGGCAAGACTCTAGAAGAGATCGATGCGGTCATCGACGGAGTCAAGCATAGCGATATGCCGGATCTGGATAGCTTGAAAAAAGGAGATGAGATCGAGCAGGCCGCGACAGAGGTTCTGGTTGGGACGGAACCAACTGCTGATGCTGTCGATCCTGTTCTGGAGTCGAGAGCAGGAGGGACGAAAGTAGATTATAAGGAATCAACGACGGAGAGGCGTGATATGTAATTTCGAGAGCGTATAGGATTATGGGATTAGAACTATTGATGGTCTATATTACGAGTGTGCAATGCTTGCTTTAGTTCATGAATTCTATTCCGAAATTGTCTGAATAAGAATTGTAGCAGTTCTGATCATTCTATAAGCATGCAATAAGTATACCCATGATCGACAAATAAGATCATGAGCCGATAATGAAAGGGATGTCTATCAGTATTTCCCGTCTACTTCTCTCCTTCCTCCAGAGCCCACCTCACCAGATCCGCAATCGACCTACTCACGATCTCGTTTCTGGGAATCTCATGACCTCCTCCATGATCATATACTTTCCTCTTCTTAGACTCACACAACCCCGCCAGCTGCACACCGGCGAAATACCTCGGGTCCCTAGCACCATACACATGTGCCGTAGGAATCTGGATTTGATGGGGGCCGGTGATTTCCTTAGTCAACTCATCGAAAGTAGGCCGCGCCACTCCATCCGGACCAGCACTCCAGCGCGCTGAACCTTTGCTGAGAATGGCGCTCGAGTCAGCCTGCGCAGCGAGCGCTTTCCGCGACGCGAAATCCCGCTCCCATGCATCCATGGAGATGTGGTAGCCTAGTCGCTCCAGTACTGTGAGCGGTGCCCCGCCGCAGATGAAAATAGCCGATTTGAACGGTGGTGGAGAGTTCGGGGAATCTGCCTGGTGGTAAAGTAGCGCTGCAGCACCCATGGCGCAGCCCTGCGAGAAACCCATCACTGCATCGTAAGGCCCTGATTCCGCGAGCTTTTTCTCAAGCCAAGCGCGTGCGTTGGCGATATCGGCTGCTCTTTCACCTTCCCAGAACGAGTAGTAAGGACCCTGGTAAAAGAGGTCGATACCCGGGGCAGAGGTAGAAGGATAGGGTGCATCAACGAAGTCGAATTCGACATCGAGATCTGTGAGGAGGGAACGGACGGAAGCTGGTTGTGATTGTTAGCCTCAATTGACTTATCGGCGAGTATCTGTACTCGACACTGGTTTCATATATGTCCTTCTCTGAGACGGCCGATGGTACGATTGACCACTTCGAAAATGGTGAGGTGATCTCTTACATGTCTGCGACTTGAAAATGAAACCGCTCGTCCCTTTGCCATGAAGGCAGAGGATTCTTCGAGGCATCTTCAGATCAGATAACGACTGTGTCGGAGACCTGCCACTGTTAAGGTGGGGTGGTGGGGAGTTCGATCCGATATCCTTTTGCCCGCTTCGGGAACACAAAGAGGGGGTCCGTTCAACAACCCAGGATATCGCCGAAGGAGAGAATCGTGTTTTTGCAACAAACGCTCAGAAGGTCATCAGACTGAGTACCAGTTGATGTGAAATCCAGACCTTGTTCCCGATTTGTTCCATCTGACATGTCACATTTAAGGTTCAGGTCAAAGTCCTCTCCTTCAAGGAGCCCCGGTCTATTCTTAGCAGCCAAGATCGCGATTTGGGGGCGGTTTTCTGTGTTCCGTCTGGTTCAGCCGCAGAGTCTGCAAGTGATTAAGGGACCGTGAGGTGCATGTGGCGCATCTGAGGTGCGATAAGTGCCGTCAACCTCTTCGGTGACAGAAGAAGAGAAAGGAAGAGTTAATCATCCAGACCGCAGACTGCCCAGCGCCATCTCCAATAGACATACATGAGACAAGCGATATGCCTTGCGATCAAGCACGTTACACAATGAAAATAGTTGTGGATGATGATGGAACATGGGGTATCATCAGGCTGACGGTCAGACATGCCATGATCGGCAACCACAACCGGACTGTTTGCGGATTATGTATGATCGATTGCATTTACCTAGTCCCCGACAGCGCCGGCTAGAGCAATTCTCCACGTGGCATTGGCCCCCATCCAGACCATGTGGGCTCTTTGTCGATTTCGGATGATTGAACAACGAATGATCTTCATGGCTCTACCGGACTGCAAGAACTCCATACTTAATCGAGGATTCGAGGCAATGCGATGAATCGACACCAAGTTGGCCTAGAGATTAATTACTTAATCAGGCGTACCTGAAAACAATCCATAGATTCTAACAATTCCAAATAACTCGGGACTACTTTAATCCGCAAAGCATGCATAGCATATGTTGCATTTCCATCATTCGATGACCGAAAACATCCCGTAAGGCCGAGATAGTAGTTCTTCTTCTTGGCGATTTCGCGGTCTAGAACGATTCTCCCATCTTAGCTGGATAGTAACAGGGATGTGTGGAAGGGACTGTGCTGGTTCTGGATGTAGGTAGAGCTGTAGTTGCCACGGGAGGCCTTGGTTGTGCGCATTTACAAAGATATGTACATATGTAGAATCTAGAAAAGCCATTAGATCCCGGAGACTCCCTACTCCTAGGGAGCTCCTGACGGATTTATCCACGCCTACCTAAGCGAGAGCTCCACCCACAGAAGTAGATAGCCTGAGCTTGCTAGAGAATTCAAGCATCAGGCAGCTTCAGCCTGCCGAGGTTAGATATTCAGATTATTAAAAAAGATCACAAAGCCTACGCGCAAATATCGACGTCCCATATGCATAACGTAGCGCCCACTTATAGAACACTCCACAAGCAGAACTTGACTCCATCGCCGACCCAGACCAAATCAAATCACCATGAAAAAGCCTCTTCGAACAAATCCACCGTCTTCCTTCCTTGGACCTCACGGACAGCTTTCCTCACGTCGTCACCCATACTCCCTGGTCCACAGACATTCACTGCCATAGCGCCTACCTGCTGCATCATCTCGCGCTCGATGGTCTCTCTGAAATGCGGTTTGCCCGGACTGATGGTCAGTGGTACAGTTGGTGGTGCCATGCTCGTCCACGGTTTGTCTATGATGGGAAAGAAGTCGTCTATATTGTGGTCTCGCCTGGTGATGAAGAGGTGTATCGAGAGGGAGAACGTAGGGGATTGGAGGTCTAGATGGGGGTTGTGGAGGGTTGAACCGTTGACGGATGGATGCGTCAGGATCGAGGCCATCCAAGGTTGGATCCAGGAGAGGTTGTCTGCTGAAGTTAATCGTCGACTCTAGGGTGCGGTGCAAAACTATTGCGCTTCTTACCAAGTTTCTTCACAATCCAGATGAGGACGATCTTCCTAGTGGTCACAGAGCGATTCGCAAAGCCATGGACTAGTTCGCGGAGATGAGAAATGGGGTGAGTGATCCCGATACCGCCAGCGATAAGCAGAACGGTCCCAAAAGAAGCAAATGAATGGACAGCACCTGGACAAAGACTGGGGTCAGAGAGATATCATGTCAGGCTCGATTAGAGTTGATGAAGTGTTCCGTACCGTATGGACCTTCTACCAGTGCCCTGACTCTGATCCTGCCTTCAGGAGAAGATACCGCCTTAACTATTGCATTCGTAAACCCATCTCGTCTTTGAATCAAAAAAGAAACCGTTGTCTCCTCCTGGGCTCCCAACAATGTTTTGATAGAATCACTAGATTCGTTCTTTTCCGGGTAGTAAGTCCGATCGGTGGAGGTCCATGCGGCGGAGAAAGGATGCGAAGTCCATAATCCCAATGCAGGGATATACATATAGATGTATTGTCCAGCTCTAAAATTCCATGGCCGTGCCATCCGGACGTCCACACGAGCTACAGAACCGGAAACCAGTTCGATGCTCGCAGTTGTGCATCTCCTTCCGCAATTGCGCCAGAGGAGTAGACCCAGCCGGGCCAGTCTCTAGAGTCATTATCAGTGGATGGTACCATATAAGAAATTCCGATGAAATCAACGTACATCAAATCCCCAAATAATCACAACAGCAAGAAGGATATTCCTCGCCATAAGGCCTCGTATGTGGTACCACAAGCCCACAAATGCAATAATGACCAGCAGGATGTGAAGATGCAAAAAAGTCTCGTAAAACGCATGGCGTAAGGGCGATACGGCCTGGAAAAGGATCATAATGAAAGCAATGACAGCCTGAAAAGGCAGTCGCAAAGTCAGCCATCGCTTCTAACAACTTCCAAGAGTAAACCTTCTGCTACTTACTATAAGCCCATACGTATACAATGGTTCGTGAGCAAACATCTTTGGAATCATTTGATGGCCCTCTATATCGAAGTTAATATGATGATCAGTTAGTTCCCATTGAAGCTATTCGCTCACCACGCGCTGCAACAGCAACCAGAATGCCTGTCATGTGGACCACTGTCTCGACACACACAATGCGTCCAATCCAGCGGTGTACGGTGTTGAAAGTATCGAACGTTATGCCAAGCAGTGATATGAGCGGGTTATTCCGTCCAGCGGTCAATACCAAAGGCAAAGTATTAAAAGCCGCCATGTGGCCAGCAGCATATCTCCATCTGTCCATCGTAAAATACACGCTGGCGGACCAATTCACAGTCACGAAGCAGAGAATGACATTCAGAGCAATATAGGAGGACAAGAAAATAGTCATAATTCGGGATGGTAGCGTGCCCAGGTGGATCTTTCGAAAAATCTGAAACTCTTGGTTATGGCAGACATTGAACAACGGGGCATATAGCAGATGCTGTTTCAATTTTTCAGTGAGCATGTTAGGTCTCGCATATCCTTCCTGGACATTGTCATGAAGCGATGCATGCAATCGATGCCGCCGGAGCGATTGTGTATAAGCGCGACCAATAGAAAGAAGGACAACCAGTGCTGCTAAAACTATGACCGGAATCGCCAGTATGGGAGTGAGCTGGGGGTAGACCTCTCCATTATGAGTTTGGTAGCCTTGACGCTGTTGTGCCATGCTGCCAGACGTCCGGATACCCCGTGAAAGCCATGATTACGGAGCTCCACGGACATTTATGCTTCAAAAAGTGCTCAGATCCGAAAACCCGCGACCTTAGACGACGCCTACGAAAGATGATCCCCATGATTCGGTCCCATCGCGCAGCCCTATGTCTATGCGGTGATGATGATGAGACATCAAGAGTGACTCTGCTAAACGGTTTTTCGGTACCGTAGGGGTGATTACCGATGAGTCTTTTCCCGAACGGTTCCCTCGACGATCGTAAGGAACAAGGATATTAGCCCTATTGAATATTCGCAGATGACTTCATTATCCAATGTCAGGAATGTGATCTGAAACCGACGAGAATGCGAAGCGCCCAGACGTAGCACTTGGCCTGTGTAGTTGTAATCTTCCAGGGCATAGCTAATGAAGAATAGCTAATTCGCGAGGTATATCTCTCTTTGCAACTGGGGAAGAACCTTGTTTGTTACTACAATACAGGAATTAGGAGGGCGTCAGGCCTGAGTTGAGGCTGTGCAATGTTGTGAAGGCAGCGTGAATCCGGCAGTAGTGCTGAAAACGGGTATGACTTACACGGGTGATCATCAACCAGACCTCCGGAATTCCACACTCGTATCGAGTTTTAGGACGTGTCAAGCTCAGACTGACGTCCCAGATTCTGCAGAAGAGCCACGTCCATGGCCCAGGTGTTTGCTCTTGTGATTAACACTTATGGTGTTCGCTGAAGGGCAAGATAAATCGTGTCGTTTGCATTCCTAATGAACTTCATCACCGGCCATTAGTATCATGCTCTCAATGATCACGCTGAATGACTGTATCTGACCTACTGCTTCTGCCCATCTCGTACTATAATTCTGAGTGGTGATCATGGCAAAGATGTAATTGCAAAGTCGACCAAATGCTGGACAGGCTAGGACGAATCATCACCTGCTTCATCGGTCTGAAGTAGTCGGTCAAGGACTCTGTTCGCAGTCACTGCGAATTTCGAGAAGTTCAATTAGCCAGCCACATCCTCTTGCTGTGATGTCAGCTAATGGAAATATTGAGCCTTCTCCAAGAGCCACAATATGGCAGACGACTGTGCAAATCCACGTACTGTCTGCCTCTCGAGGCTTCCTAGATGATCCTGAAAGAGTATAGTATTCAATTAGGACGTCGATGGATCCTTTTCTCGGGACAGGACGTTCTCAGCATCCAGATCACGTCTTTTTTAAGCGCGTTGAGACCCATGGTTCGGAGACATGGAGGTCAGGGGTAAGTGCCCGCGTCCGACACAGATCCTTTAAGCTTGAAGTTACTGAGCTTGTCGGTTAGAAATACGGAGGGTAACGGCAACAGAATCAGGCCACTGGCTCGTTTCCTGTCACTGCTATGATCTATAGACCTTTCCAAAAACGATGGTTTCAAGAAGGAAAGATGCTGGGAAGGCGTCATATTAAGACTACTAACGGGAGTACTTACTCGCCACAGGAAGAACGTAAAATATATCTGACATCAATTCACCTCGCAAGTATTAGAGCAAATGACTCTAGCTGAGGAAAAGAAAAGCATTGGTTCATAAAATTAACAGTTCCACCCAGGAGTCCATCCATCCTACTTGCGCCCCATACACAGTTTGCCAGACCCAAACAGAAAAGGGGAAACGCTTTTATCTTCCCAGAAACACCGGAGTAGGAGAGCATAGCGTCCAGGTAGCGGTATCCCAGAGCCATTATCAAACCATACCATCGAATCAATCAGACAATAGAATTGCACAGCGAAAAAATAAGCGGGGGGTTTTTCAAAGGCGATCAACATTTAGAACACCATTCTACCACCATGTAGAAAGAAAAAAAAAATATTACCGTCCATCTCCGCGTGTCTAGTCTAGAATCATAAGACAGATCAAAAAATGCGGAAGGGATAAGAGGCGTCTCAAAATCACGAAGTCTGCTGAACCTCTTTGGTCCCATCGGGCGCGCCGCCCTCTTCTTCTTGACTAAGACTTCCATAACCCGTGTCGTTGCTGCCTAGGCTGTCACGACGACAGCGCTTTCCTGCCTGCCCTTCTAGAACACTATATTCACAGTCTTGGCGGGACATCCTATGATGCTTGTGTTTGGCTGCTCTCCGCTTCTTCCGCTCCTCTTTCCGGAGACTGCGGAGCTTTTCATTCTGGCTGGGCATCTGATCATTAATATCGACGCCAACGCTCTCGCAGACAGCGGTGCACTCTGCCTCCACCATTTCGATGATATTAGAAGTAAATCCATAGAACGCAGGGTTGTAGGCATTGCGAGCCCAGTACATAAGATCAGACGCAACGCGACCATATTGTGGTGTTGTCTTCGAAGAGTTGGATCTCCTGCGCGTACTTGGCGGCTCGTCATCCGCCTCATCATCAGCTGACGAGGCACTGGAGGGAGCCCTAGATGAAGCCCTAGACGATGATGACGAGGGTGCGGAGGATGAACCGGAATCGGAAGAAGAAGGCGAGAGGAGATCTTCATCAGCGGCAACAACATGTAGTACGTGATAGACAGCAGCAAAGCCCAAAATAGTCAGCTCAACAGGGTCGATAGGGAGCTGGTTAAACCATGCCACTGCCTTGTGAATTGTCAAGGAAGCTGGCAAAGAAGTGTCGTCCGTGGCCCTGGCCTTGAAAATAGCGGCAATCATGGCACAGCGTGCAGCGATAGAAATCTCTTCTCTCACGGACACGGGTATGGATGTGTCCAAGAAATTCGAAGCGTGATGTTGCTTCTCTTTAGTAGATGGAAGGGCCTTGATGACAGTCCCAATGTTCTGGATCCTGTCTTCTTCGAAGAAAACTGCTTTCATAACCAAAGCTCGTGTGTAAGCTGCAGAGGGCCGCGGAGCAACATTGAGCGCCAGGGTGATCTTCTTGTGGAGGACCTCGCGGCTCTTCTTGGCTGAAGGGCCAGCCGAGCTAGCCTCGAAAGACCTCAGGAGAGCACGTTGCAGAATGTGGCTAGACCACCAAGCTGCCAGAGAGTCCAGAGCAGACTGGATCGCCGGGTCTTCAACAACTACATCAAGAAGAGCTTCATCATCGTCAGTTGCTTCTTGGGTAGGTCGGTTCCAGGTAAGATTTGCCGCGCGTTGTACAATAGGATCGAGCATCACGTCCTCACAGTCGATCTCCAGCAACGCCGCCAGATGACTGGGAAGAGCCTCTGGGTGACCTTTGGGCAGGCGATTGTTCATTTTGCGGGCCATCTCCCACTGGTAGTTCGCCAGATACCGAGCAACATCATTGGACACTCTAAAAGTGTACGAGCCAGGATCTCCAACCCTCCAGAGCAGGATACGACAGTGGAGTGCCTTAAGCATCATTCTGAGTGGGCTCCGGGGTAAGGTACCAGCAGCGAAAATTGTAAGAACCAACCGACTCTTGCTGATCTCCGGGTCTCCTCCGGCCAGTTGAGCGTCGATAGCGATATCCCAAGTCTTGACACGGCCTTTCTCGTCATCTTCCGTAATGCCAGTGACGGATGAGTATAACTTCCAGCCCAAAAGGCATCGTAGGCAGTATTCCAGACATCGAGACGTAACAGCAAACCATTCGAGGAAGAACCGGTGACGGGGAACACCCACTTGTTGGATGCTAGTCAGCCATGCCTGTCGCCGGAAGTTGAACGGTGGAGAGACGTCGGAGCTCGTAGTCGAAGCGGTCTTATTGAGAAGGTTGCGTTGCCGCCTGGGGCGAGAGTTGAACAGGTACAGGAATACAAAAAAGGCGCAACCAACAACAAATGTGGCGGTCATGAGGAAGTGAAGAATGGCTCTGACGTGCCACGAATTCCAGGAAGAGCTAACCATTGCCTGGAGATACCGAACAGAGGACAAATCAAGCTGATTCCAAAGACCCATCGGTACCGCCAGCAGGCCTTTCTCAGTCGACTCAGTCTTCTTCTCCGTGCTCATGGTCTCTAACACCATAAGACCAGCCAGAGCACCGACCATGTACTTGTTGGGAAATATCGAGCGCCTGCGCCCATCTCCAGAATATTCGTTCCCTGGGCTGCGATATTGAATGTACGAATCGGCGTAATGGCCCTGTTGCACGGAGGTGGCCCTCATCTTCTTGATGTAATCCGGGACCTTGATCAAACCTTCTGGTGGATACAGTGAACTTGATGGCGTCTCAGTGGAGATCTCCTCCGTGTGGGAGAACACGCTGGGCGAGGAGCTCCCGGCTGATTCTGTGGATACGGTGCAATTGCTGGGTGAGGAAGCGGACGCGGTCGAAGTGGCAGTCTGATCCAGAGCTTTATCCAGCTGTCGTAGCCGGGTCTTCAGAGCCATGTTCTCTTCATCGAGGCGCTTGTTGCGCAGCTCTAGGTGATGGATATACTCTGTGGCTTTGGAAAGGATCGATGCCTTGTTCAGTTTGTTTGCTGGCGTCACTCCCTCCGTGTCGTCATCATCCGGAGAGTTTCCGTTCAACTGTTTAGACATTGCCCGTAGACTGGGCACACTGTCTCTCAACTCAGCGATCTTCTCGTTGAGATTGGCGCGGTAGCGCTTTTCGATCACATTGTGGGATCGCTTCTTGGAGGGCAGCTTCTTGCCCTCCGGGGCATGGTCATCCGGCATGGATCCATCCTCATCGCTCGTCGACTTGCGTTTCCGGTTCGTCGGAACGCTTCCCGGTGGTGACATGCTCATCGAGGACTGCTTCTCGAATCCTGCGCCCGGGCTATAGTTGGATACTGAGGATATCCGACCCCGTGGGGCCCCCATGACCGGCTCGAAGGGGCCATCCAAATAACTGAACGTCGTCCCCGGGGAGATATCAGCCGCACTGGTACTACTCTGAGAGTTGATCCGTGAGGCTGCTGTCATCGAGGACAGATCGAAGGTGGGATTCGAGGGACCATTCACGTGATCCGATAGGTTGTTGAAGGTCTGGTCATCCCACCTCATCCATTGACTCCAATCCTGGTCAAAATCCTCTTTAATGGCATCGAGGAAGTTCATCTCTCCCGACTGTGAGTCCCTTTTGATTGTTGGTCGTGCGGATGGGTTGCGAACCCCATCCATCCCCGGTAGGGGCATCATCAGATGTTGCTGCCTGAGGCTGTGATCTTTCTTTCTTTCTAGACGGTGACTTAGTAACGCATCAACGAGTTTGCAGCGTGATTGAATCCAGTTGCATATGCACGCCGCAGTTCTTTGTTCGCCACAGCAGCCGCTGTTCAATGACCTGTTGAGGTGGTGATAGTACTTGAGGTATCCAGTTGCCTGGGTGCTGCGCCTGACGTGACCAGGGGAAATACTCTAAAGGACACCGGACCGGAGGGGATGTCCAGGCTCAAGTACAACGATCGGAAGGCAACCCGACTAGTGAGCAAGTGACTAACTAGATTGGGGTTGGAGTTGATAGTATCCAGGTCTCCTTGACCCTCGTTGCCAACGGGTGACAGGCCAAAATAATGGCGTGGTGGTTTGTCGAGAGAATCCTTCGGCAGTGGCTTCTGCGCACCGTTCGAATGATATAAAAGAGCAGGGCCGGAAAGTATGTAGGAGGGAAGAGAGCGGCAACGAGCGATCTGTTGGTGCCGGGCGCTTCCCAATGAGGCAATTGATTTCATTCCCTGTCTTCGCGTTGAGAGGACCGCGGTCACAGGATGCCTAGAAGACGTCTCAAAGGCCCGACTGTTGTTGTGGGTACAGGCAGGATAGAAAAGGATGTAGTCGGGTAAGTCGCGGCGCTCTCCGTCGCCCAGGGATGCTCTTTTTTTTCCTTGTTTGACGTTTTTCTCTCGTCGTCCACGTCGTATGATCGCGGGAGTTGAGGTTTCCGGCAAACCGAGGGGCCCCCTTACGGCAATGGTATTGGTATTACCCACGCGTATCCACGGTGTTCCCCCGCAAACCACGGTTGCTTTGCCGGGAAATCCCTTCAGCGGCGAACAATACGGTATCGCCCGTTACCGATGCTCATCGCAGGCAACTCGAATCGACTTGATATCTCGTATTGGTCCGTGATGTTTCGTCGGGTCACTCTAAGGAACTTCCGCGCTTCAACGTCCAAAGCGATTTGCTTCGACAATAATCCACCTTCAGGGCGAAACACTGCGCCCCCGTCCTTGCTCACTTTCGAGCACCTCCTTGCTGACCTTCACGGATTCCTGACTGGCTGGTGCAGCAATATAGAACACTGAAGGCCAGGATAAAGGAACACCCCGGTTGGAACCGCGTGGTGTTGGCCCTTTCGATTTGTCCCGAGTCTTCCCCGGCCAGCCACCAGCGGCAACACCTTTTTAGACTGCCATTCCATGGTTCTGGACTGTTGATAGACCGCTTCGTGGCTCCGGTCTCCTGGACCATAACGGCTCCATTCTTGTCGATGCACTGATGATCTCCAGCAGGCATATATCATTCCAATCGTGTGCGAGGAAGAAACCCTCGACCATGGCAATGCATGTGCGGTTGGGTTCAGTGGTCGACAGAGTGTCGCAGAAGAGCATCTCGAACCATGGCGCCTATGTCGCCATCCCGTGTGGGACACCCGGATACAACGAGTAAAAGTCCCCGCGATCATAAGATGCCGTCGCATCCAGATCCATGTCGTCGGGCGGCTCCGTCATGCAGCCTGTCTCGATCTACAACGACCATCCACGTCTCTTTTGGAAGACGTTTGACATTATTCGCGCGTAAAGTCGAGGACCTCGGTGGTTCTGCAGTTTCAACAGATCCTACCTTAGCATATATTTAAATCATGTCCATCCAGAACTCGTAGTGGGCCTGCCACGAGCATAAATCGACCCACTGTCGAATTATCGGCTCCTCTTCTGACGATTTTCTCAGACGCTGTGAAGCGGTATCGTCCTGCCATTATTATTATTAGACCGTCACTGTTGCCGACAATGCTTACCGCAGCGGAGTATAGCAGTCCCACACTTCATGGAATGCATACCCCCATTCTGCAGCTGTTCACACATATCTAGACCGGTCAGAACCTGATGGGAATTGGTTTGTGCTACCCGTGGCTCCTGTCAGTCATCTCCGCTTCCTATTTAGGCAACTGATCCCGGGATGTTGACGACTAGTAGTCCAAATCGTATTATCATCCAAGTATTATTATTGTCTGCGAAATCTGACACAACAACTGCAGAAGCTTAATCTGACACACCTGAACTCGTCCCTTCGCATTACATCTATGCTAATACTACAGGGTCTATCGACCGCGGGTCTTGCGAACTGCTTCCAATCTGGCCAACATGTCTTCTACTCCAGGATCCTCCGTTGCCATTCGGGTGCGCTATTCCGTCGGCTCGTACGTGCGCGGAAGATCTATTCCGCTAGTTAGAGGCTGATACACTTTGCCAGAACACCAGAAAACCTTCCGTATGCTAACGCACATGACTATTGCTTCAGCTTCTGATTATGGCGCGCATTATTGAACTATTGAATTTCTAGATGACGGTTTATTCCGACACATCTAAGGGGCTTGTCCCTACTGGGTGAGTCACCTACGGTTCAATTCGGAACGTAGCAGACTCTGCGGTTGCCTCTTCGCCCGCTATCTAAAGCAGCCCTTCACAAGGCCTGTGCTTGATGATCAATAGTGCTCTCCGTTCGTAAGCTATGAATATATTTTCCTTTAACATAGCTGTAGAAAACGACGAGTATTCTCAAATACGAAGGTAGAGATGATGCAAATGTATCTATTAACTACAAGCTCCCCCATAAAATATAGATCACCACAGAGATTAAAACGCTGGTGACTAGATTTCTTCCTTCATAGTCGATGTAATTCATCATGTCAATTAGCTATGGATAGACAATGACTCCTACATGCCATAGTAACCACCAGATGATATCGACGCGCAAGATGGAGAGCACTAGATCATGCTTCCAAATCGTCATCAATTATCTGTGAAAAGTCAAGGCCAAATTATATTTCACTGGAAAATTATCTTTAAATACTAGAAGGAAAGATTCTTTAATTTGTTTTGAAGACAGACGAATACGATGAATTCGAGCAAGAGGTCTGGCAATAATATATATATTTTCAATGCCCCCTTCTGTACGCGAACTTGAAGAAACCGTACGCGAAAAGAGAACCCTCTCTTTTTCCAATTTACATTCTACTTCTACGACCTCTATATGTTCCGAACTCACTCATTTCCCCTATTCGACCTGTCGACTCAAACATACCTGAAACTCCCTCGCCTTCCCGACCGGCGGTTTCTCCCCACTCAAAGCACAAGTCCACCATTTCGAGCATAAACCCCACTGTTTCCTAAAAGAAATACACGAGCGGAATATAACCCAATTGAAGATGGTGAAGATAAGAAACATCTTCTAGCGGATATTGGCGATGTCGACGGGGACGATTTGGATGATGACGAAGCAGAAGAGTTAGAGCGTTGCGGTCGTGAGGCCGGTGCCTTTGGAATGATATTCGAGGGGGAGGATTTCGGGACCGTAGGTCTTTCGTTTTATGTAGTGGAGTTGAGTTGTCAGCTGTGGGTTTTATGTATTTCGCTTTGGGAGTAATGGAGAGTAGTAAAAATGGGGAAAGGGAAAAGGAGGCTATCCATAACGTACGCAGACACCACCTATGAAACCCCATGTGTACAAGGCCTGATATGCGAATATCATGATTGCAGAAACGATGCCAGATGCATCGGTATCAGAAGCCAACATGGCAGCGAGTATGAACACGATGATAGCCACGCCCGTTACGGACAGGATGAAGTTGTGTGGTCACCCCGCTCGATCAAGAATCACGTTGCGAAGGATGTGAATAGAAACCACACTTGAAGGAAGCCGGACATCAGCAAGGCCAGATGTTGGACATTCCGATGGAGTTCTTGAACCTTGACCTCTGGTTATTTTATCTGGCGTGACAAGTCACGAGACGCTCACTTACATGTCAGTCGTATAATAACTAATGGGTGTGCTCCCACTAAGATCCCGCATGAGATTGACCAGACACGCTATACCTGCTCTCCATTGAAAATTAATACGGTCCTTCTTGATGAAGTCTCTCCATCCTTTCTGAGGCTTCTCTCTCCAACTCACTTCCCTGTCGAATCTCAGCTGCCTCTGCAATAATCACGGATGGCTCCGCGTCCGGATGTAGCCGCTGGAGAACATCCGATGCCTCTTCGTCGCGGTCCTTCATCAATAGCCATCTTGGTACTATTATGGAAGTCAGCTTGTTTCAACACAACATTATCCCAAGGAATTAGGAACGAACATGAAAAACATGAAAAACAACTCCACACTTATCAGCAGCGAAATAAAAGCCTGAAACGCGATCGGGAACTCCCACAATACTGAAGACGAGTAAGTACTCGTTTCATACTCCAACCAATACGCAGTGACCTTTCCTAGAAAAAGGAAACTCAAAGAACACGCGACCAGCATCCCTCTGATTTTCGGAGGCGCCGTCTCAGACTACCAGATGATGGTGTTACTGGAAATCAAACCCTGTCCGATTCTTAGCGACGATGTTGCCTACGAGTGATTGCGCCACGCTATAACCCGAGCATTGCAGGATCGTCCCGATATACATGGTGATGGTACCACAGTGGGCCATTCTGATACGTCTGTAATGTTGGATGAATGCAGATGTCATTAGGGATCCGAAGAGACATCCTAAGATGAAGACCGCTGTTACGGTTCCTCCATGCTCGAACTTCCTACCCACCGGAATACTTAGAGTATCCAGCCAGAACGGGACCGGCCGTAAAGGTGCCTCGTAGAGAGAATCCACAAGAGTTTGTATATGGCGGAGCTGGCAGAGACGGAGGCAGTTGCACCAGGGATTACCAAGCCCGTCGGACCAAACATGGGACACCGCAACATAGCGGACTTCTTAGCCATCTATGCCACCAGCTTGGATAACATTCGGCCGCTAAGGTAAAGAGCCCAACGAAGGTGGTTTCATAACAATAGCGGCATATCCTCCCTTACGAATAGCCGACGCTATATGTTCTACCTCTGGCCCAATTTCCTGACATTCTGGTGTCTTTGGGCAGTTGGGGTGGTGTTTGGCCCGGTACGTTTTATAGTCAAGCTGATAAGCCTGGCATTTTGTGTTGCTATCACATTTGTCGTGACTTTTGGCCAGGATGGTACGGTCAAGCGACGATAAATAGTAGCGGCTGGACACACTACATGATCTCCTCAATGTAGATATCTCACCAATACACCATCCGGCACTTATCATAAGATGATCCACGAATGCGCATTCCCAGTGGAGCTCCGGCCCTCGTGTGTAATTCCAGGGAGCACGCCGTGCAAATGTTATGTAATCACCAAGTAGTGTGATCGATAAAATAATAGCAGTTCCTGCAGACCAACTAGGATTAGATCGTTGCTGACGCATTTGATCGTTAATGGGAGCAAGTACAGAGTGTGCCAGCCGTAAACAATCGTCAATTGTGCTCTCAAGCTTTACCATATCGTCCCGGACGTCATGTGTTTGGGCAGCTGCCCAGTACGAGATGTATCTGGGGAGAGCATTTGTTGTTATTATTGCTTCCCCGATGGCGCTGGAGTCAATGAAATCGACCTGATTAAATCGGTAATTTGGTCTTGCGAAGGTTTCTGCTAACAGCCCAAAAAAGAGCCATGATTGCAGAAAGGCAGCGGTGCGTTTGCTAGAAACAGCCTGGGCTGCAAGACTCTCGTGGCTATTCCCATGGCAGGAGGGGAACTCCTGAAAGCCATTAAAACCTTGGGGTTCTTGTGGATATTCAAAGCCGTACTGAGTAGCCAAGAAGGGCACTATGGGCCGACTATTTGAGCCAGAATTTGAGACACCTGGAAGGTGATCCATCCAGCTAAGATGAATAGAGATAACTATGGTACACAATAAAATATAAGTATTAGCATGAACATAAATCTCCAAGTGGGAAGTCACTGGGCTTTGGTTGTGGCATGGTAATCAGTATATCGGCAGGAATAGGTTGCTGGTCGGTCTTCAGTTATACGAGATGCGAGATACGTGTCACAAATCTTAGCATATCATGAGACCTGTGAACCTAGTCGCCAAGAGGCCCTTCCCCGTCAATCATAGTACGGCATGATCTCCATTTCGCTGTTCATCATCGTGGATACAGCGTGTACGCCTATTCAAGGAAACTAGAGTATATGAGTCAAGGACAGACAGAGATTGTTCAAGACTTCCTAACTAGCAAAGAAGAGGAGAGGAGCCCCATCTTACAAGTTCAATGCTACTTATTCCACTCTCTTACGCTACGACAATCTTCATGCAGGGCGATATTCTCGACCCCACGGGGGATAGGGCAGAATATTTCCGAAGTTACGGAGTTCTAAGTCAAATAGGAGAGGATCATCTCGAAGAGAGATAGCTGCACATGATACTGCTGCAACTTCTTCGAATATACAGTACTATCATATCCATGTCTCCAAACCCCCATGAAACGTGGGGTCACTTCATAGACTGCCCATTTATTCTCCCTGTACTCGATACAGTCGCTGAGATGGACATCCTTCTAGGACAGTACGATATCCGACACACCACTCTGCTATTTTCACCGACGTCTTGATCCATGTTAGAAGACTCGGAAGCTGTTTTTCCCTGAAGATGGGCTGATCTTAAGAGTCGTAGTTATAGAACTGAATCTCCATTAGGGTGGACTGGTTAGCATATTCACTAGGATCTCCACTTACCCCATATTTAATCCCTAAAGTGGGGTAAATGGTGCAACACGCGAAACCTAGACATGAAGAACAGGTTTTCATATCATCGGCCATGAATGTCGGGAAATTTCCGTTTAAGAAAGACCCTATTACATGAGTATACCCTGGATATCTATAGTCTGCTGTATGGTGGATACATAATAAAATCTCCGTCCGATATACAGGATACATTGTCACGATGAATGGGCATGGAATAAATATGAATTTATGAAACTCCCTTCCAAAAGCTCAATAAGGTATCCCTCAGAGCTCCAGGCTAGTTGAAGACCCCGGCAGATATAGACACTGGTAAAATTCAAAGGATATATCTAAACCCGCTTGCTATCTGCGTATCTGTCGGTCCGCTTCGACCAGTTGTGATGCCACGATCCAACTTCGAGTTCTGCCTACCTAAGTAGATCCGCGATGCGATCGCAAAACAAATGGCAAGCGCTGAAGCCGCCACATTGACCAGGAATGCCGTCAGGTAGCGTGGGCTGGAATAATATAGGTACGAAAACTAGATAGGTATTCTTATTTCACGTCTTCAACACATCCAGAGGGAAATGGTAGACTCACTATTCGGTGTATTACACAAAGAATTTATAAAGGCGATGGCGGAAGCACGCTTGATAGCCGGTTGACTGAGACTGCCTGTTATCCAGGAGAGGATCGCGATGGAAGCTGAGTAGAAAGAGGCTGGGAGAAGCATTATTGCGACATCTGGTGAGCAATATATATTAGCGCTATATAGGGCCTTGGTGTATGAAGACATACATCTTGCTCCGACATTAAGAGTCGAGACAGCGATAATATTGGCAATGAGCGTAATAGTGAGTGGACCAACAATATGATAGAATCTCTCTTTGGTCTATATCTTGCGTGGTTAGCTTTGGATACCTCTGGCAGATGAAGTGCAGATACTACCTTGTCAGAGTGAAATCCATTGATAAGCATACAAATGACACAGAGCATAAATGGAGGCTTATTGGTGTTCAGTTAATCGTCGTTCGAGAACACAACGTATCTACTTACTGCCGTTAATCCATATGTCTTGTTTCTATCATAGCCTAGTCCTCCAACGACTACTGGGAAGAAATTGCTCACGGTTCCCACGATATATGTCTAAATATGCACTGTTAGAGACCGAAAAAGGGACTTTCAACAGGGGGAAGCACACCGAGTAAAGAATACCAGTGAACAACCACGTGTTAGTATCTCGAACAGCCATGGTGAACCCTTTCCACACGGTTGCTTCATCAGAATTGTCCTGTTGGCCAAGATCCGATTCTAGGTTCCATTGAACCCATCTCAATTCGAGAGCAGTCAATCCGAGGACCTTCTGATTTGAGTTTGGAAGGATGAAGGCAAAGATAAGGGCTATGCCAATTGTGAGGCTGCCTTCTACGAGGAATAGCTGTGAATTATCAGAATGGAAGCACAATGATATTACGGATAGTAAACTTACCCATCTCCAACCTTGAATGCCGTGCGCTCCGTCCAGCTCCAAAATGCCAATGGCGAACAACCCACCGAACGCATTACCTAACTGCGATCCAGAGTACAGAATAGCCGTCCGAAATGCAAACTGCTGTCGATTATAAAACAACGATAAGAAATACAATGCTCCTGGGAAGAAGGCAGCTTCTACGACTCCCAAGAAAAACCGACACATGAGTAGACCAACGTAGTTGCGAACCGTTGCCACCAGCGCTGAAATCAGTCCCCAACATGCCATCGTTAAACAGATGTAGACGCCGGGATACTTGACCTTCCCAACAACCATGTTGGAGGGTACCTGCATCAGGATATATCCCACGAACAGGATACTCACGCTGGTCTGATAGTCCACATCAGACATGTTGAGGTCCTCCTCGATACTGGCTAGTTTCGCACTCGCGATATTTTGTCGATCGAGGTAATTCAAAATGTACATGATGACCAGACATGGCATGATGACTAGGTCCATTTTCCATGTTGCGCTCCTTGCGAGTCGGTTGTACTCTGTGTCTGATAGTGCCACCAGTTCGGCCGGCAGGATGAGATGGCCATCGACATCACGATTGTTGTCGATATCTTCATCGTGGGAAAAGATTTCATCCTGCTTGTCTTGTTCCATTGGAGGTCACTGTAGGGTCACTTCGTATAAGGATGTTGGACTGTGGATTGATTCTGACACTGTCCTCTTTCAGACATACATCCAGTCTTAACATATTATTCAATGGGAACATAGATACAAGGTGACCAGTCCAAACTAAGACTTGTGACCGTAGCTTAGTGTGGAAGTTTGTCGTACTTCGCGGAGATCAAGCTCCACTTAGGCTATCTGATGTGATATCCCTTGTAAGGACCCAGCGGGGAAGCTGAAATAGCGTGGGGGTTCAATCGGGCAAATATGGCTAGAAAAACCCGGGGAATACTGGATGTCACACAAATATCCTTGCGACATGTGATCTAGAGACGGAACGAACTATGGAACTTACGTAGATGCTGTGAGGATATACTTGCCTCAAACCTATAGTTAACTGCGCAGCAACCGGCCGTTAATGGCTGTCAAGATGACATAGAGTGTTTCCACCGTTGGAATATCCATGCCAAGTTCTCGCGCCTTCTTCACTGGTGTCCCCAAAATGATATCCACCTCCATAGGCCTTCCATTCTTGTAGTCAGTCTGCATGCTACTTCCGATCCCAGGCATAGCCATGATCTTATCAATGAGTCGATCTATGAGAGAGTATTCAATTGGAACACCACACTTGCGGGCTACATCGATTACCTCTGTCATCAAACGTCGAGTAAGAGGCACTGCATCAGGCGATGCCCCCAGCCACGACTTTGTGTCGAGGAGTGTTAGAGTCGTGAGAGAATTCCACGCCGCATTCCAGACGACTTTCTCCCACCTCTGCACCTGGATGTTAGGGACGACTTGAAACGCGGTCTTTCCGTGCGTTAACAGGGCAGCAAATTCTTCTAGTCGTTGTTTCTCGAGAGTCGGGTCAAGTTTTACATTTGGAAATAGTCCCATTTGCATATCCTCGGACTTTGTGTGCTCCACCATTCCAGGTGATGTTTGTGTTGCCCCGGCCCAGGTCTGAAGGCATTAGTTAAAGAACATTAGTTCAACACCGGGTGGAACTGACTACACAGGATAAGATCGTGCATTCTGGGAAAGCTTCACGGAATGGGTCTTCATTTCCAACCTTGAGGGACGTTAGCGACAATCCTTCTTTGCCTTCCAAGATACATACCCCATTCTGGATGATGACAATCGTTGTCCTAGACGGGTCTACGACTGGAGCTAGCTGCTTCGGTACAAGATCCTGTTGGATAGCTTTATGGCAGCAGACGATATAATCGAATGACTGTTCCGCTTCTGCTGGGTTCTTAAGGACTGAAAATCTCAATTAGAACATGAGATCGATGAGAATTATTTATAAGTCTGACCTCCATATGGACGAATTGTGTGTTCTCCATGATTCTGGCTCTTGATGACTAGGTCCTTATCATAACGTTAGCAACACCACAAAAGATCCTTGGAATGCATAAGTTGATACTTCATACATTCGCCTTGACAGCATCATAGTTCGATCTCGCGACCACTGTTAACCGTACATTTTGCGACCGGCTCAGGATAAATGCATAGAAGGAGCCAATCCTGTTCCCGAAAATCAGAATTAAGAATATTTTTGGGCCATTTTGTAAGCAGCAACGGAGAACAATCTTACGCTCCTAGTCCATAGAGCAGTACATCTACCGTTTCATGCGTCATTGTAAACGTTGCTTTTCCGTTTCGATTTAGCACTGGAGTCCTTGCCGTCCGCACGGCAATAAATGCTGATACTGTCGCCCAACACAACAGGGATAGACCGCTCAGAATACCGATACCAGTATATTATGTCGGCCTTCTATATGCGCAATTGATGCTCCCACGTTGTGTGGGGGTGACAAAGGATTCCACGCATATTTCTCCGGTCAACGCATAGTTCGGCGAAATTCCGAAACCTGGGGTTGATATGGAGATAACTAACGGGTCGGGATTTATCGAGTAAGATAATCACAGAACAATGCAGTACTAGGATCGTAGCTGGAGCTGGAATGCAGAGGTATTCTTCCGGTCGAATTTCTCTGTCGCCCCTGTGGGGGTTCCCCACGGTCTATAGCCCCAATTCGATAGCTTGGAAATGTAAAAGCCTTCGAGAACAGCATGCATCTGGATGGTGGAGTTCTTTTTTGAACCACAAGGCACTGCTGAAAGGAAGACGTCCGTTACGATGATGGAAAATTTCTCATTTCTCGATCGACAATGAGCGTACACACATTCGTCTGGATATAGATATACCCATACAATTGTGACAACCCATTGCCCTTCTTTCCTTCGTGAAGAGATAAGAGTGATGGCTCCGATAAGCGCCGCCGAAATTACAAAGCATCGCTCTGAAGAATCATGCTGGCTTGTGATCTACGGCAAAGTGTACGATGTGACCGAATTTTTGAAATCGCACCCGGGAGGACCAAAGGTTCTCCTCCGCGCAGCCGGGCGTGATTCAACACCAGATTTCAAATCCGTGCATAATGAGGAGGTGCTCTCTGAGCTACCAGCTTCAGCACGTGTTGGGATTGCTGACCATGCTACAATGGAGCAACTCAAAGAGGAGAATGAAGTGCCTAAGGCCAGAACACAAGAAGATCCCCAAAACAGCGAATATCCTCCTCTATCTGCAATTGTAAACGTCGACGACTTCGAAGTGGTGGCAAAGAAATATCTTAGCCCAACTGGCTGGGCATACTATGCTTCCGCAGCGGAGGACGAATACAGCAAGAAAGAGAACCACCGGATATTTCGAAAGATCAAACTACGGCCGAGAGTGCTGCGAAATGTGGAGATGGTGGATACAACGACAAGAATCCTCGGCCATAAATGCGCATTACCAATCTACGTATCTCCTGCGGGATTGGGAAAATACGCGCATCCAGAAGCTGAATGTACTCTGGCTAGGGGAGCGGGTAAAGAGTGTTTGGCGCAATGTGTCCCGACTAGCCCTAGTATGCCGTTGGAAGCGATCTATGGTGCTTGTCAGAGCAAGGACCAGCCGATGTTCCAGCAAGTTTACGTTAATATGGATCGAGAGAAAGCCACTGCATTCATAAGCAGGGCACTGAGACTCGGTGCAACGGCTTTGTTCATCACAGTCGACTCGCCTGTTCTAGGGAAACGTGAACAAGATGATCGATTGAAAGGAGAGGTAAATCCTTTGAGATAGACATATATTAGCTGAAAAGCTTATACTGATGGATTTGTAGGCTGGAAGCAATTTCACAGGCGCTGCAAAGACGGCAAGCAGTGGTCTTCTCAACCCTGCATTGACCTGGAGCGATCTCAAGTGGATCCGGTCCCTGACGGACGTCCCCATTGTTCTCAAAGGTATTCAAAGTGTCGAAGACGCAATCCTAGCTCAAAAGGCCGGAGTGGAAGGAATCGTTCTGTCAAACCACGGAGGTCGCTCGCAGGATACGTAAGATCTCTCCTTATAAATGAATACGCTAACACGTCGTCCTGGCTAACATATATGGGACAGCGCCCAGGCTCCAATGCTGACACTTCTTGAGATCCGAGGATTCGCACCTTGGCTCATTGGAGGAAAGATGCAAATCTTCTTGGATGGAGGTATTCGTAGAGGGACCGACATCCTCAAGGCACTCGCCCTAGGGGCCAACGCAGTAGGTATTGGTAGGTCATTCCTATATAGTATGACTGGGGGGTACGGCGAGGCAGGATTCCGGAGAATGGTAGATATCCTACGCACAGAGCTACGCTCGAATATGGCACTAGCAGGAGCGACCAGTATCAAAGAGATTGTACCGGAGATGGTCAATTCGAAGCGGCTAGATGGGGAGGTTTTCGATAATCCAAAGCTATAAAAGGAATCAGGACGAGAATATATATATGGGGTGAAATAACACGATGTAATGAAAGACTGGTCTGTAGCACAGTTAGAATCTAATCAAACGACAGTGGTTGCCTTATTCGAGTATCGTGACTCAATTGTCGACAGACTTTCACTATATAGGTACTTTGCGCGGGGAACGCTTTAGCGACCCCGGATCTTGGCTCACCATCCCTGCGTCGGGAGTAGAGCGACTGGTGCAGATCAAGATGCTGAGAGGTCGGAAAAGACGGATAATATATGGCATTTACATGATTGTTTCATCCTGGCTATTGATTGATGGAAAAACCCCGTTCACAAGTTCCATAGACAGGTCAGAAGGATCATCTATATGGTTTCGTACCATGAGGTAACACTAAAAGTTATCCATGGTACTCCCACCCCCACGCTAGGTAAATTCCTCGAATTCTATAGTATTTGCCTCACAGAACTGGACATCCCGCGGGGGTTGTAGGTGTTTTGGAAGTCAACGCAGCTGCAGTCAGATCTTCGGATCAAATGCCGACCGGAGCATCTGACGATGGATAACCGAATCTCTTTCTATCGATTATGCAAGGTGATTTTCTGTTATCCTAATCACCTCTTGGAGGATCCCACGAAAAATAATTGAAGCACCCACAGAGCAATTATGGCATCCAGTCAACTACAAGTGGAGAAAGGTGTTGTGAGCAGACAGCTGCCTGCGGAAAGCAGTCTACCAAAAGTCAAGAGCATCGAATATTTTCGAGTCAAACCACGATGGCTATTTGTCAAGATATGCGACGATCAAGGGGGATATGGTTGGGGAGAAGCGACGCTTGAAGGTCACATTAAAGCTGTGGAGGGCACCCTTGATGAGATGATTACTAGATTGATCGGATACGTCGCAGAGTAAATGGCCCATTTGTTTAAATAGGTCCTGGATGTTTGGAAGCTTATTCACTGGCAGTGATATCGAACACATCTGGCAAACGTTCTGGCGATTGGGGTTCTATCGCGGTGGTCCGGTGTTCATGTCAGCACTCAGGAATCGATATCGCTCTGTGGGATCTGAAAGGTACATTACACCGGATTTGCTAAGTGTTGCGGGAAGAGTATAATAACCGTTTTGTGCTCAGCGCGCCGCATGGGTGTTCCGATATATCGCCTACTGGGAGGGAAAGTCCGAAATAAGGTCCAGGTATACGCCTGGATTGGAGGTGACAGACCAAAGGACATTGAGGTCGCAGCGTGAGTGACTACAACGGTCGAAAGAGATGGCGCATCCGTTGACATTAATGAATACAGAAAAGCTCGTATTGCGCAAGGGTTGAAATGCATCAAGATGAATGCTACCGAAGACGTCAACTGGCTCGATTCACCTTCAGTTCTCGATGCCACTGTTAAGCGTCTCAAGACAGTTAAGAGTCTCGGGCTGGATGCTGGACTCGACTTCCACGGTCGTCTGCACAAGTCCATGGCGAAACAACTCGCCAAGGCATTGGAGCCACATCGGCCTCTATTTATCGAAGAGCCATTACTCGTGGAACATCCTGAAGCTTTAAAGCAACTTTCTGGCCTGACAACGATCCCAATCGCGTTCGGTGAACGACTCTACAATCGATGGGACATTAAGCCATTCCTGGAACAAGGCATCGTTGACGTTCTCCAACCAGATATCGCGCACGCAGGCGGCATTTCGGAAACGAAGAAAATTGCAGTCATGGCAGAAGCGTACGATGTTGCCATCGCACCACATTGTCCTCTTGGACCAATTGCCCTGGCTGCTTCGATCCAAGTCGCATTGTCGACTCCCAACTTTGTCATCCAGGAGATGTCCCTTGGGATGCACTACAATGTAGAAGCTGGTGAAGAAGACTTGAATACGTACTTGGTTGATCAGACGGTCTTCGATATCGAGGACGGCTATGTAAAAGCCCCGACAGGGGTCGGGTTGGGAATCGAAGTGAACGAAGAAGTTGTGCGTAGAATTAGCAAGGAGAATGGGCACTGGAAATGTAAGGAGTTCTACGGACCAGACGGCTCGATTCGAGAGTGGTAGATATTGTGCTGGTGGTATTGTTGCTATTAGTTATGAAGTTAGTTATGAAGTTATTATCGCAGTGCAATTTAGATCTTAGTTCTACCATTTGTGAACACTCAAGTCCGATAATTCCGATGCTTCGAAGCATTTTGGTCTGAGACAGTCGTCATTATTATTGCTGTTCTCGTATACTATTGTTCTTAAGGCAGAAAATTCCCGACGATCACTTTCAACCAGGCAAAATGCGGAGAGGCGTGGGGGTTTCCTGCGATCTCGGGTAGCCCCTCATCGGTTATCTTCCGGGTCTTGTAGCTAATTCCCGGGAACATGTTTATCTTAACAAAATATCAGAGTAATCACCGAGGCCAGTAATCCGCGGAAAAAGAGCACTGGTGTCGAAACTGGGGATACTTGCCACTCAACGCCAAAAAATATAACCGTGGAAGGATAACCACAGAAATTGATCTAACGTACTTACAACAAGTAATACAATCGTTAAGATGGCACTCACGTACCCTCAAATGTTCTCCTTGGAGGGGAGGACGGCCCTCGTTACGGGAGGAACAAGAGGAATCGGTGCCCAAATGGCCATTGCACTAGCTGGAGCTGGCGCTGATATCGTTCTTATTCAGGTATGGGGACCAATATAGAAAATCATGACTGTGATCTAGGTTCTGAATCTGTCGTTCACAGCGAGATGCCAAAAACACAGCCACCAAGACAGCCGTAGAGGCTCTTGGTCGGAAAGCGTGTATAATAACCGCAGACCTCGCCAATCAGGAAGAGGTATCGACGCTGACGAAGAGAGTCCTCGATGAAGGACATGATATCTCGATTCTCGTCACATGCGCTGGTATTCAACGACGGCATCCAGCCCATCTCTTTCCGCAGGAAGATTGGAATGAGGTATGTATCACTAGAACCAAATATTGGTGCACCAATTTATATTAGAATTCATGTACAACAAACACTAAAAGACATTTCTCCTAATTGAAAAAAAACCTAGGTTATCCAAGTTAACCTGACCACCGTGTGGATGCTCTGTCGCGATGTTGGCGCCTACATGCTCACACGGACGCCTGAGCCAGGAACAAACCATCGCGGGAGCATCATCAATGTTGCCTCTCTAACAACCTTTCAAGGCGCATTCAACGTTCCTGCGTACGCGGCGGCAAAGGAGCAGTGGGCCAGTTGACCAAGGCGCTGTCGAATGAATGGGCCTCTAAGGGAGTCAATGTGAATGCCATCGCACCGGGATATATCGCCACGGACATGACACAGGACCTGAAGAATGATAGCGAACGAGCAGCTAGTATCTTGGCTCGTATACCTGCTGGCCGGTGGGGCGATCCAGAGGATATGAAGGGCCCGGCGGTCTTCCTAGCGAGTCAGGCTTCGTTGTATGTGAGTGGAGAGATTTTAACTGTTGATGGAGGGTGGATGGGAAGGTAATGGTACTTCTCAATTTGAGGCTACTGTAGCAATTTCTAGATATAGTTCATCTCTACAGCACACTAGTTCCATCGTCATGCGTTGATTGGCAAACAATATTAAGTCTGAATATCAATTAGCGCCCGCATGCAGGCGGCGTGACGCCGAGGGGTCAAGATGGTCCAATTGTTGTCTATTATTGCAAATTCAGTAGCACATCTCTGAAAGAGGAAGAGGTTCGTGTGCATTCTGTTTCAATATCCTGGGAACAATGGAGGTTCGATGCACCGAACTTGCTGCTTCAAAGGAGGGCCTGCTGGCGATCAGCACACACAGGGGAGATTCCATCCAGTTAAATAGCAAAGCGCTTAACAGTTATCCTCATCAAACGACTGAAAATGGGCACGAATGCAGTACCTAGTCGCAGTATTGATGTCACATTAATTGTAAATGGCCACGCGACACCACCAAGGTGCATCTAGCGCAGTAACCTTGCAACCTGAGGCCACCCTCGTTCCCTGTACGCTCAAAGTTTCCAATCCGTTAATTGTCATGCTCTATAACTCAACGCGTTTTGATGGCCTCCCGGTGTTTCACAGCTAATATGGCTCATGGTAATGGCGCTTAGCCCTTCCTATGAAGGCGGCCTATCTCAAATATCCAGTTCTGCCCCCTCGATAACAATACATGTATCTGAAGCAGGTTTCTTTGAGAAAAGAAAGAATGATAATAGTAATCCATAACTCTCGTCTCGCATTCACTTTGCAATCATATTACAAAACCAATCATATATTTTTCCATCCCAATCCTCGATGAGCTCGTTCGATTCGTCGAAGAGGACTCATCTTCTGAAGACTTCGTGAAAGCAATGACATCTGGAATCCTCAGTTACTACTTCCCAGTAACCAGAGGGTACATTGTCGCACCGGAGCAAAATCGGAGCAGTAACTTCCCGGATTCTATCATTCTCCATATCCAACGTCCGTTCTCTGGTGATCGAAACCTCATTGACCATGCTGTGGTTGAAGCGAAATGAGACAAAGACTCCTTGGAAGCATCACTGGAACAATTTCATAATGCCCTAGAACACGCAAATACTGAATTTGGCCGTTTTTGGGCCCTAATTGTACAAGGCACCATTTTTCAGTTGTATGAATATCATCAAAACCTACCGGAGAACGACCATTTGCTCCCCTGTGGCCCTCCCGACCAACAAGACACCAATAGGTTCCACGCTTGCCACGACAGCACTACGATTGATTGGATGTTGAGGCATATGGCAGACAATGAGACTCCACCCGCGTGTTGAGGGGTTTCGCATGGACTTATGTGATCATATCTCTCACCATCGGGAGGGTACTGGTAAAGTTTATAAATCCAGCGTCTTAAACGACTGTCGCCTATGACATTATCTAACAGGCCTATTGTCCAACTTATAGGCTAATCCAGAAAATGAACCACTGAAAAGAATAGCATAATCTTTCTGTGACGGCGGAATGCGGCGATATAATTCCGATATTCGTAGATCTGGTCGGAGGTGGAGCCGCAATTGAAGCAACTTGCCTGAGTCATCCTTTGGATCCGGCATCCTCGTCTCCCTTTTTCCCGGCTGAGTCTATTAATCATCTCAGGACTAAGTGTTGTGAACGCTCTGCCTTCCTGGCAGGAAGAACAGACATAATGGCTATTCGGAGGTGCGTTCTCAAGGCCGAGACAGCCTAGATGCTGCCAAATATGACAAGAGGAACAAATGACGCCGTGGACATCCAACCCATCTCTCTTACCGCAACACGGTACAGAGAAGTTAAAGCTGCACAACTTCACGTCTCTCAACTGTGGTATCGAAGTATAACACCATTTCTTGACTGCAAATGAGGCCTGCAAAAGTGAGACAATATCTCTTGGTTCCAAATAACTTAGGATCGTCTGGAAAATCTCAAGAGGTAGATCGAACTTCCATTTTTCTCCGTAAGTTTGGAACTTTTTCCAGCATCCCGTAGACAATATGCGTGATAAATCACGGAAGCGAGGAGAGCTTTGCGTTGCTGACGTGTCGGTAAGAAGTGGCATTGCATCACTGCATAGCAGATCGTCGTGAGAAAGTTCAACAAAAGCAACATGACGGGGTGTGAGTATCATCGAGCGAATGACACCGTGGCTAAACTGTGCATCTCCGACGTAAGATTTAATCTTCTGAATGGCCATGTCTATTGCATCCGCTGATTGAATGTCTTCTTGTAGAACAGCGAGAAATCCATGGAACCAATATATGTCCAACTTCGGATATTTCCACGAGGGGGTAGAGTCGAAGGATATTGGAAGGAATTCTGGGCAGTCAAAAGAAACCTCGAAATCCCAGGCTGCAAGCCGCAGAAATGCTATGGAAAGAAGCCTGAAAACGGACATATCGTGTCTCCACGTTAATGGGTCATCAACATAAAAGTGCCAGGTGAAATCAAGGTCCGTAAAAAGCTGCTCTTGAAGCTCATTTATCGATGTAGGGATTCCAAACTTGATATTCAGGCTTCGACATGACCAGGGCCGACTTTGTGCCTTGCTGCTCACAATAGCGTAATCGTCGATAAAGTACTTACGTTGTTTCGAGATCTCTCTCATAGAGCGGTCGGTGAGTTCAGATACAATGGACAGATTCATTCACTGAGCTATAAGCTTTGGTACCTTGTTGATGATTGTCAAAGTATCTGCATCCTGGTTAACAGTGTATATGTAGTCCAGGTTTGAATGGAGCGGGGTAGGCAATAGTACTTCCTCCCACCCCTGAAGTGAACAGTCGGCGCATAATTGCTTGATTGTCTGCAATGTCGCCTCGTCATAAGGAGGTTTTATGAGCCTTCGCTCATGACAAAGCCTATACCATTTTCCTTTCACAGAGATGTTAGGTGAGTAAGTGATAACTAACCTAACACCAACCACGACGATGCAAGTTTTACAATCCCCTCCATCTTTCTAGGACGCAGAGCATTCTACAAAACTGTTGAAACTCTGAGGGTAGTCGGCATAGAGTGTGCCCAAAAAGGACCCCAGAATAGGAGACGTAAGATCCAGACGATTCTTTCGCATTCAGTTGAAACCAAGGGTGTTTTCAGAAGGGCCTGGATAATATTTGGACAGTTGTACTACGGAAGACCATAGCGCAACTCTTAACACCTTCCTAAGTTTACACTAGACCCTAAGAAGCTATGCTGTGTTCTGATTGTACTAGGTGTATGTATACTGGCCTATCTGTGGAATAATGACATAAAGGTCTTTAAGCATATTGAGAGGCTACTAGTCTATATCTGTTATAATTCCAGGGTATTCTTGGACTGTATGAAAGTGGTAGTTAGGGTTGTGTATGTAAAGGGCCAAACGCAATTGATTCAATTAAGCGGGCACGTACGTACAAAAAGGAATAGCTGGAGAAGAGAAAGAACAACAAGGGATACTGACTGGAGATAAGGGGCAAGCTAACAAGAACCACGTGATAACAGCCGCGTACGCTACGCAGTGCGTGTCATGGGTACAGCCCGTGACAGTGCCAGCGGTCAAGTTTAACTTTGAATATTTAAATATTTAACTATCCTTGCCGGTAATCGATATATTTGGACTAAGCACGTTTGAGTGTGGTTTTTAGGCAATATTAGTCTTGCTGTCCTAAGGTCTTTCGATGACTGTACGTCGAATGATATTTCCTTTGCAAAGTGGAGAAAGTATAGATACCCACTGGGAGATTAGATATACGCATGCACCCAATATATGTCAGCTGAAAAATCCTCGATTATCTAGACGACTGAAGAATTCTATATTGAAACTCGGAAATGAGACTTCGTCAACTTCCACTTGGAACTTCCCTATGTGTTTCCTAGGCTCCATCAAAGAGGAAAAATAGTCTCCCTGAGCTGGGTAGTGTGCTGATAATTCAAATGTTCTTGAATTGTTGAGATTTCTCTTCGACTCTTGTCAAAAGAGGGACCGACTACCTAGAAGCGCATATGATCACGGATGACTGAGGGAAGTAAATAGTGTAGCTATCTGTTCGACTAAATGACATGGTAAGCCCCAATGCAGATTTTGTCTTCTGATAAAAAAGAAGGTAATTGTTGTTGTCCAACCACTATATTTTCATACCGGTGTCTGGTAGCTACATATAATAACTTGAATTTATACTGCACGAGTTCACGAAGATATCCATTATCTACCTAACGAGCTACCCAATGTTGACCTTTAAAGCCTAATCTAGTTTCCACTGAAATCAACAGACTGACTAGCCTGACCGGAAGCCTTCTTATCCAACGCGATATTATTGTTGAGTTTCTTCTGCTCCGCCGCAATCTTGTCGGCATTGTCTGCTCCTTGTGCCTGCTCGATCTGAAGGGCCAGGACCTCGCCAGTCAATTTTAGGACCTTGTTCTTGATCTTGCCGTTCTGGAGAGCGGTCTTCGTAGCGTCATCCGTGGCATCGTCAATCGCAGGGTTAAAGCCGCCGGTTTCGGCAGCTTCGGCGGTTTCACGCTCCGTCTTCAATGTTTTTAGGTCATCCTTTGACACTGAAGCGAGGTCAGAAGGAGTGGGGAAGATGGCTTGGGCTTCTGCTTGGGCGTTTCCGGCTGTGCCGTCGCTACATCCTATGTTAACGAAAGTTCCTTGCAGTTGTAAAGCTGTAGGTTAGAATTATGGCGGGTGGAAATACCTGATAGACAGTTCGGCAAATGTCCGCGCACCAGCGCGTCTGTGGATGGTGTTGGTCATAGGCATGGCCAAGACGCTCGTAGCGCTGGCAAGGCAGAGGAAAGCGGTGATCTTCGTGAAATGCATTTTGTATGTTTTATGATATAAACAATCGAAGATGTTCTGGTATGTCTTGTGCGTGGAGTATTAAGGAACTGAAGTACGGCTGGCAGAGGAATCTTCGATCGTAAAGACTAGAAAAGAAACGAGACCAGCCCGTGTAGAAAGTAGTAGATAGGTCAAAGCAAGATGAGCAGATGGCTGAGCGAAAGAAAGAGTCGGTTGAATGGACGTCTCTTCCCTTCTTATGTATACTCATGTTCGATACATACAAGACTTCCTAAAACGCCAAGGTACGGTCCAAATGGAGAATTAAGGGTCTCAGCGCCTAGATCTGGATGCATGAAACTGACTTGGGGGTTGCCAGCGACATTGGACCTGCTCTAAACAGAGATGGCGCTTCCAGATGCATTTAGCCGAGATATTACTCCTGGCATTTCCGGAACCCAGGTTTCCCGCTGAGATCTAGTGTTTCCAACTCGGATACAGTCGCTGTTTGGAATACCTCAACCAGGCTGTTACTAAGGCCTGAATAGTGTCACCAACAGTGGGATCAATCTTCCTTGGGAAATCCCGCTGCCAAGCCCGCCCCCAAAGGGTTTTAACTATTTTCCTTGGCCTTAAGGGGGCACGACCCAAACCCCTAATATTGCGGGGCAGGGCGCTTAGCACAGATCGAAGAGCACCAGATGCTGCGCGAGAAATCTTGCTAGACCTTATGGCAGATAGAATGTCTGAGTAGTGAAAGACAACAGAATGGCATGAATAAGCATTTTCATGACCTCTACTAACAACAGATATAGTATAATATACATAAAATCCGAGAAAGGGTCTCGTGCATGGATTTGGAACATATGGACCCTGGATCAAACATGGGTGTTTGATGTTTCGGGATAGTGCCGAACGGGGGAAAGCTGAAGCGAAATACGGACTAGCTAGACTCGCGACGCCGACAATTGAGGATAATGTCTCTCGCCCATCGATCTTGAATGCCTCAGATTTGAGACAGTACGCGAGCTGTGGCAGTGTCTGTTTTGTGAGGGGTCCTTGGAAAGGGAAACCAGGCCTGCGGCTCATTTCCGCTCTCCTCCCTGAATCGCATAGAATATGTTCCTAGGCCACATCTTACTACCTATGTTGCAATTGACATTGCTTATTATTGGATCTCACGACCAACAATCTACTAGGATCGATGGTGTGAAGGCTAGCGTAGACTGTCAGTTTCTCCAGACTAGTGACTGCATTGATACTGTTCTATTAGATAATGATGACGCTTCACCTGTTCATTAAATTAGAATATGAGATAAGCTTGGTATACCGAAAGAATTAAAAAAAAAAGGGAAAATACAGAGTGCAACGAATTAATATATCCTGAAGTCGTCATTATATGGAGTCCATCATCGTATCCCAAATATAGCTCACGACGAAGAAAGCCAAATAATCAATGTATAGGAACGCGGCTCAGGACCAGAGAAGACAGAAGTAAGAAATAAGGCATGATTCAACGCCGTTCAGGGTATCATCGAAGGTATGGGGTCCAGGGTAGTAGGTTTCATCAACATGTTTCTCCTTCGAGATAAAAACTCGGAGGCTATAATCCCTGTCGCGTTCCAGAAATCAAAGGGGAATAAACCTAGCTAACCTAAATAAGATAATATATCGTGGATTTTGTAAGCCATTTTGTAAGTCGTGCCTGTTGAAGTCGGAAACATTGCTCATGACGACATTGTTGAGTCCAAATTTGATGCTACCGAAGGATTCGGCTTAGATTCTCCAATAACAGCGTTACGTTCAGCTCTTCCCTCCTTGGAGAAAACACCATGTTTATCATCGTGACTGTGAGAGGCGAAAAGAATAAAGGTGCTAGCGATAGTCGCAACCAGGCCGGGCCACAGGAGGACCACGGAGGCGACACAGTATGGATTGTGCCTGTAGACTGAAAAAAAGAGTCGCATTAGCATCCAATTTACACATGGTACGATCATAGTTGCGAATCAGTGTCAACTTGCCGAGATTTGGATTCTTCTTCGCTTGGTCTAACAGGTACCGTGCTTCCGTCGCGTCAATACCAGTCACATATGAGCGTCTTGTGGCAACAATAACCTATATAATGTTAGCGAGTGCCTGAGTAGTGTATATTATATTGAATAATACATACTGTCATTGCGATCGCGTCTGCGAAACACATGGCTGAGACCACAACGGCAGATATCTTCCATGACAGGCGCACCGCTGCGCTCTCACGTCGCTCGGGCCAGAATAGGTCAAAGAAGAATGCAGAGCCAAATATCGTGGCGATTGCGACGCCGACGAAAATATTATAGGATGCAATTCCCACAAAGTCATTATTATATACGGCCGCGAGGGGATTGAGGTTCTCGACAAAAGACTGCTGATCGGTATAGTCTGTTTTCATTAGCTCTATTTCTCCATTCTTCATCAACCAACATACCTGCTAGCGCAGCAGTTCCGACCGACTCAGAGCAGACACATAGGATCATGGCTAACTGATAAATGATCATCTTCGTCCGCCGTAGATGATATATCTTGTTGAACATATAGGAGGATTTGAATTTGGACCACTGCATTTCACGCAGGTCCAACCCCCAGATAACAACCATTGTCGAAGTTGTATAGTTATTCGTATATTTCCTCGTTAAGTCCGGTGATCGCCTTTGCTGAGAAATCGCTTCCTTGCACTGGAATATCTGTATTGCAAGTGCTGGTGATGGTGACTCTATCGATAAAGCTTGATCTTGGCGATGGAAACCAGGTATGAGCGCCCAGGAGAAGGTGTGGCCTTGAAATATTGGGGAAGAAATGGAAATAGCTCCAGAACACCCCAAGCTTCTTGTAATTTTTCTTGGGGAAGCTTAGCTCATGAAAAGAGCCACACGAATGGCGTCTGGAATGTAATGGCAGTTGCGAGAATTGGGTGGGTCTTGAGATCCGATGGCGTGACGTCAGGACCCAAAGCAGGACAGATGCCACAGCCAAGACCTGACGAAGCCAACGACATGATGCCCACGGCTCCAGAAAACGGCCCGATCCCGAGTCGTAAAGGATGCTCTTGGATAATGACACTCTTGGCTGACGAGTAATGCGTCGTGCCTTGACGCTACCAGATGTCTACGTCACCCTCCAGTAGGAGCGAGGATTGAATCCAGATCTACTGTCAGGGCAGAGAAAAAAAAGATTGTACGTAACTAACTCTAGTACCATGGGGGAAATAGATGCACATTCAGTGGTAACGTTATCTTCACATGTCTTACTAATCGATTACCATCCACGAATGATATTGAGGAGTCGTTTGCATCGCGACACTAAAGTTATATCCGGAAAACCGAAGATAAGGGTTACTGTCATTTTTTTTTGATCGATGCATGACCACTATCATAACGAAAGACGTTAAAAAGAGAAGCCAAAAAACACGATCTTAATTGTCTCTATCAGAAAAGCAATTAGCCATTTGGGGCTCTGATGTCTTGCGTATTCGGTCGTCAAATACACCATGTATCTTCGGTGCCGTTAACACAAGATGAAATTAGCTCTGCATCTACAGTATGTGGCTGTTACCTTTTCGTATGTCTCATACTTTGATATGATCACTTATCTCCTTTCTTTAGTCCGACTTCATCTCGGTTCACTATCGGCCACGGACGTCAAGCATGCCCGCTTCGAAATTCATCTGAACATACGTTCAAAAAATTACACAAATGGAACGTTCCTATCTGCTGGACTTCATCATATAGAGTAATTATTAATATCTAACATGGGATAACTAAGGATTTCGGTATACCGAGCCCCGTGTTGTAGCCAATCGCGTTCTAATGCGGGACAGACCAAGCCATATTCGGTATCTAAGCGCGAAAGTGGAGAGAGCTCGAATCCTTTCACAGTACCCAACATCTCCTTCAGTGGCAGTCTTACAGTTTTGTCATCACGCGACTTCCACATTTCCAAGCAACTCCGTAAGACTGTGTGGAGAACTCAATGACGCTCCCACGTTGGATCGCGAAAGTGTCCCCGGGGTGCAGGGTCTGTTGCTGGCCCGTCTGCTGATCTTTCAGCATAATCTCGCCTAGCCAGCAAGATAAAGCAGCAGGTCAGTTCTCTTCACATTGATACATGAGTCATCAAGATTACTATAGAACTTGCGTACCTTCAATGACAACGCCAACTTCATCATAGTGGTATTTTGGTGGTGTGGCAGAATTGCCATTCGCGCCATTCTCGATACGAAACCAGGCGCCTGTTATTGGGTTTGGAGTCTTTTCATCATGGCTGCCGAGGATATCTCCTTTTGATCTTCTTTAGCTATAGTGCCCTTGTCTAGACGCGATCCTCCATGTAACTTACCGAACCAGACGTTTGGTACTCCTTCGTCCTTCAAGCTGGGGATCTTGAAGATCTCTGTTCTGGATTTATGCTCAAAGACCATTGTGGTAAGATATGCTCAATGCATGCACTTAGATGTGTATCTGGCTTATGCTCGAGAAGCGTCCATATGGGTAGCGCACTTTATATCCCGACTGATTGAGCGATTCCATCGCGATGGAACCATGGTAACGACGCATAGCACTGATGGCCACAATGGGGGATCCCTTGCGGGGACGGCTCTTCGATGAATGTAGCTAAATCAGGGTTATAATGCGATATCTATGATCTATAATGATATAACCATTCTTTCTAGGTAGAAAAGTGCGACAATGCGGACTTCTAGGGAAGTGCGGACTCTGTTTCCCTTTTCATGCTAGAGTCATCTCCTGTAAACCTCTCCCTACCTTAACGGTGAACAGGACAACTAGGGTTTTATTTTTATGTAAATAAGTGCTTTCAAGCCTCGGAATGTTAAGATTAAAGCAACTTCTCAAAGTCACAGAAGAGGAATTGGAACACAAAACCGAAAGCGTTACCTCAGCCGTCCAACATTTATTTTCTACCTACAATGCCACGATCGACGGAGGGATTCTTGTGGACTCCCACATATACGACAGATGGTCTCGAGACCGATGCAGTGATCACTAAATACACGACACTTCTCCAATCGGAGTATGATGTCGTTGTCATCGGTGCGGGCTTTTCAGGGTTGATAGCTGCCAGGGAACTGGTCAAGAGCGACAGAGCAGGGACGCTGCGAGTCCTTCTGTTAGAAGCTCGAGACCGCATCGGTGGCCGCACCTGGACAGCCAAAGCTTTCGGGGAAGAGCTTGAGATGGGAGGTACATGGGTCCACTGGAATCAACCTCATCTGTATTCGGAGCTACATCGATACGACCTACATCGCTCTCTGAAGTCGTCTGCAGGGACCATCGCACCCCAAAATCAATATTATAAATCATCTCTCGTTGGTAGTCCGGTGGAAGACATGTCTCCAGAAGCTACAGTCGCTGCAATGGAGAAGGTCACAGCTGAGTTCTTCAAAATCAATGGATTGGACAGTCGACAGCTCATGCCGTACCCTCACGATCCCTTCCGGGAGCCAGCTCCTTGGAAAAAGTATGATCATCTCACTGTCCGTCAGCGATTGGATCAACTACATGGCATCTCTGAGCGTGAAAAGGACATCTTCGAATCACATATTAACACACTGGGAAGCGCTCCAGGAACAGATACTGGCTTCATTGAGTTCCTGCGGTGGTTCGCCCTTGGTGGCCACTCTTTCGCGGGCATGTTTGAACTCGCCGGTTTTTACAAACTTGGAAATGGAGGAATGACTGCCTTAGCGAGATCAATCCTCCGCGATATTCAGGTTGATATTGTGCTCAAGTGTATTGTGACTGAGATTCGTCAGGATCAGACGGGGGTAAAGCTGAAGACAAAAGATGGCAAGATTATTAGAGGTAAAACTGTTATCTCTACAATTCCTCTGTAAGTCACATTCTGCTTCCTACATGGACATATCCAAGAATTGAGTTCTATACTAACTGTCTTCCAGGAACTGTCTGTCTGACATTGCATTTCACCCACCATTGAGTCCACTCAAACAAGAAGCCATTCGAAGCGGACACATAAATAATGGTGCTAAGATTCACTTTAAGCTGAAGGCGACAGAACCGGGCTGGTTTGCAACCTGCTCAGGTTCCGGGAAGTCACCATTCGTCTTCGCGTTCTCAGACCACAATGGAACTCAAAAGGATCGCCCAGCGGACGGGACATGGTGCATCGGGTTCGGATATAATGGCCAGCTTACCGACAAAAAAGATAGCTGCCACATAATCAGCAAGTTCCGCGAGAACATACGACCCGGTGCTGATGTGCAAGCATATCTGACTCATGACTGGATGAATGACCCCTTCGCCAAAGGTACATGGAGCTGTTGGGGACCAGGCCATATGACTAAGTATCTGCAGGAATTACAGAAGCCTCATGGCCGAGTGCTGTTTGCCAGTGCGGACTGGGCTGATGGATGGAGAGGGTTCATTGACGGGGCTATCGAGCAAGGAAATATAGCTGCCAGAGCGGCGCGAAAGTTCCTCGAGAGTGAAGAGTCACAGGTACCGCAAGCTAAACTATAAGGTTCACAGCTCAATTTAGTTTCTCAACAAACTGATCTCATGTCTCTATAGAGGGCATTATTTTGAGTTGGCATTGATACACAGCGGCGGAGGCTAAATAAGATGTACTTAAATTTGCATCACCGGATATGCTTCTGAAAATCTCATTTCATAAAGCAGAATTCTTGCGATTCTGGTGGTGTAAGATAAAGATTCAATTCATAGAGGCATAAGAGTAGCCTAAAATCCTCACAGACGGTGTTCTCGTATTGTATGATGAAGCGTTTCCGATACCACATTGTACAGGTTATGGGCCTTCGAAAAGCGCAATTCAATTAATCAAGTGTAGTACAGATCGATCTATAAGTGGGGTTTTTACAATGTATATGCTAATATTCCAAATAGGTCAAATCACCAAGTTAGTTGTGAATTATTTCCACATTCCAGCTTGAAGTAGAAATCAATTTCCTCATCCAGAGATTGTGATTCATAGTCTTTCGATAACTAGGCCAGATCTCTCTACCTTCCGCTTCTTCTCTCTCGCGGCGCTTGAACAAGCTTGTTTTCACAAGTTCTTGGAAGTGGAGAACTCCCTTACAGACCGTTATCGAAGTGGGACCTTTTTTATGCTGCGGAATATAGGCATGCCATTTCATCGAATAACTGGAGATTACCAGATACACACACTCCTGCATTGAGATTCCTCCTGTGCGCCGTTGCATAATTGCTTATCCTTATTCTCCACTTGCTTGAAGAAAGAATCTATTTATTTTAAATATCTCATCGGAGGCATCTTTATGGCGGAAGAACTCGTATTGCATAGAGGTGGTCGTGGAAGATGTCGGACAACTCTCATCAGGTAAAAGTAATGCGTGCTTTACACTATATCAGATTCTATTAGAATAGATAGAAGCCATGGTTTGGATACTTCGGGATACTTACGTCATGGTCACAGATGCATTGGGGAAGAAAAATGTCGGAGCGACTTTCATACCCGAATCGTGACCAGGTTTGTCCCTGCCATAGTGCTGTATCTGGCCTCGTTCGGTCTTGACATCGTAGGTGGTGAGTCAGACACTGCAACAATACCAGGATGAGCGACGCTGCAATGATAACACTGGATGAGGTCTATTAATCTATAATTTTCTGGAATGGTGATCATAGTTTCATACCTCATTGTAATTATCGACAGGGGTCTTCCAGTTATAGACACCATGTATGCTCCACGCATGATCAAATTTATATTCGCCCATATTGAAGTCCCGTAGTCGGGGCTGAGTATCCGCACCATCAAAATCATCAGACCAGGGCTTCGACGGATTCTCGCTAGCTTCCAGATTAACCTAGACAAACCCTCTCCTGTCAACATGAACGTGAACTGGAAATAAACTGTTTGATCTTTTTCGAATTCTGGAAGCTGATCAAACTTGGAAGCTTTCACTACCTTCCCATTAAGACTGTAGGACCATCCTGTATTGATATGTCAGCACTTTTGCATTGCACAACGTCGAACTTGGTGACTTACCGTGATACTTGCACGCGAGAATACTGGTATTTTCTGAATCCTGAGTGACTATTGGGAACGCCCGGTGCCTGCAAGCGTATGGAAACGTCTGAGGACTCCTTGACGGTCGAGACAAAGGAAGAGGTCAAATCTGGCTTCCTCATATCGGATAAAGTCCCCTGGCTCTTCGAACCGCAGTCGATGGGTGATGAAGAGCCATCGAGCTGAGAATATTGCCCTCCTTTCTGCCTCGAATAGTGTTGATGAACGATACCAAGATGCAGCAAGAGCTCTAAGGCCTGTCGATTCGACAGACTCGGCCGTGGGGTTGCCACCTCCTAGTCTGCAGAACATGGCAGATAACGCAAGTCGAGATTCCATTTTGTCCTCTAAATTCGGATACATTCTCTATCGTGTTATCTACTTGTATCATTTATAAAACTGGTTTTCCTTTATCATGAAAGTATAAGTTGGATATGTCAGGAGGTACGTAGTAGCGGTGCATTCGATTGGCGCGTGTTCTATAAACGTTTAGGGTTTAGACTCAATCCATCCATATCTCCGCGCATCATTCCCGTAGAGGAAGCATAGTACGCGGACTCGGGCCTCAGATCGCCAACTGCTCTTTTTTGTTATCATCAGAATCGAAATGTATTCTATTTATGTCAATATCACTACCCTGGGTAACACCATTATTTCGATCCTTAGCATCTTCTACTATGGACGCAGATATCGAGGGCAAAAAAATGGCGAAGGCCAACTTCTCTGGTATGGAAAGCCAGAAACAGTCTCAGGAAGTTGGAGAGATACAAGAATTGAAGGTGGGTTGATACTCTGTCCAACTTTTCATAAAACCAAGAAGCTGAATCGAGCATGTATCCAGCGGAACTTCTCAGTTGGATCGATGCTCGCCTTGAGTGTGTCTCTCATGGCCACCTGGGAAGCATTGTGCAGGTATGCATCCTTACTTGCAATACGTCCCGCTTGTTTGACTGATTTTGGCCTAATAATACCTCCTAGCACCATGGTATCGGGACTTGTTAGTGGTGGCCCACCAGCGTTGGTTTACGGTTTCATCAGTTAGCCTCCCTTACACTACCAATGATGCTTCAGTACAGGACTGAGACGATATTAAAGTATCCTTTGTCGGCTCCATGGCAACGGCTGCATCTCTTGCAGAGATGGCGTCGATGTAAGGAGAAGCATGCAATTTTCGGTTGTTAGTGCGTTATATCTAAATTCGGACTTTCTCAAGGTTCCCAACGGCAGGTGGACAATATCACTTCGTCTACAAACTTTCGCCGATTAAGATTCGAAACGGTTTGAGCTGGGTATCAGGATGGCTCAGTCAGCAACTCTTTTCAGCCATTCTTACACTTGAGACTTACTGACACACCTCTACAGCCACTTTTGGATGGATGGCAGTTGCGGCTAGCGCTCCCTTCCTCGCTGGGACCATGATACAAGGCCTTCTAGTCCTGAACTACGAGAGTTACGTATTCGAAAGATGGCACGGAACAATGTTGTACTGGGCAATATTAGTGATTTCCGCTGCAGCTAATATTTTAGGTTCTCGATTTCTTCCTTTGATTGAGAATCTCTCTCTAGCATTCCACGTCGGTGCTTTTGTGGTTGTCCTTGTGGTGGTGTGTGTGGTATCTCCGACGAAACACGATGCAGCTTTTGTCTTTGGCGAGATAATTAACACCTCTGGATGGGCCAGCAATGGCGTTGCTTGGTGCATTGGTCTCCTCTCTAGCTGCTATGTGATGATTGGTAACTATCCCGCTCTTGTTGTTTGAACAACATGTGATGTCGGTGACTCATATCTTCCTCTAAATAGGATATGACGGTGCAACCCACTTGAGTGAGGAGATGCAAAATCCCGAAATTGGCGTGCCGTATGCAATGCTCGGATCTCTCATCGTCAACGGCTGCATGGGGTTTGGATTTCTGATTGGAATCCTCTTCTGCATGGGTGATCTCGAGGCGGCCCTCAATACTACCACCGGTTATCCAATTATCCAAATCTTTTACAACATCACTGGTAATATAAAATCAGCGACTGCTTTGAGTAGTGCTGTTGTGGTCATGGCTTCGTTGGCCACTATTCCATTGATCGCCTCTGCCGGCCGAATGCTCTGGGCATTGGCCCGTGATAACGGTACGGATAATTGCAACATACATCTCTCATTTATGCTAACCTTCTGTCTCTGTATCAGGGTTTCCTGCAGCCTCAATACTGTCCCGTGTTGATGATAAGCGTCAAATTCCCACGAACGCTGTTCTACTCACCACTGTTTTCCTGGCACTTCTAGGGCTCATTAACATCGGTTCCACAGCCGCTTTCAATGCGATCGTGTCGCTTGCGGTTCTCGGTCTGGAGCTGTCATATCTTGTACCGATTTGCTTCCTTCTCTACCGTCGGTGGGTATCACCTGATTTCCTGACATACGGCCCGTGGCGCATGGGTCGTTTAGGGATCTTTGTCAACGTTTTATCGATTGCTTTTCTGGTTTTCACATGCATATTCCTTCCTTTCCCCAACTATCAGCCTGTTACTGCCCAGAACATGAATTATGCCTCTGTGGTATTCGGGGCGGTTTGTATCTTCAGCGGAGTGTACTGGTTTCTGAGCGGCCGGCGAGGATATCAGGGTCCCGTGGTCTCTCTAGCTTCGAGCGGGCTCATGAATAACTAATAGAATGTTAAAGTGACACTGTACATGAAATAAAAATGTTGATTAATAGCTCCATGAGATCGATGACTCTGGACCAGTTTCATGTAGGTTGATCAGTGGTCGATCGAAGGAAGCAATTTGGCGAATCGGAAGCCCTCATTTCCTTATCTTATAGTTCGTTATCTGCCCCGCATCGTGCCAGAAATGGCAATGATAAACTAGCGGAAAACGTTCCGTCTTCTCGGATGGCAGAGTATTAATGCTTCAAATAATCCCGTACAACATCCATGTCACATTTTTATCCTTAGATTCATAAACTGAAGGAACTGCCAAATAGACAACTCTCCACTCACTACCATGAGCGACCAGGTGCCTCCTAGAAGACGACCAAAGTCACGAAGTGAGTTGCAGATAACCTTCCCCATGTCTGCAAGGGCAAGCGAATCCAGTAAAGACAGTGGTGGCATCCTGGCTGACTGAATGGTCGTAGCTGGATGTGTACGTTGTAAACAACGGGTGTGTAATACCCCAAGGACTAAATCCACCGCCAGTACATTCTAACATTCCCATTAGAGAATCAAATGTGATGAAAGGAGACCCTCCTGTGGCCCTTGCTCTAAAAAAAGTTTGGAGTGTCCAGGGTACTCGCGGCCTGTCAAATGGTGCCACCAATATGATCCTGCAGCTCTAAATGGCACACAGACGACCAGAGAGCGCCGTCGTTCTTGCAGCTGGTCCCTAGATACAGGCAATAGATCACAGGATCTTCAATCGGTATCTCCATTATATGGGAAGGAGTCAACTTCTATAGACGCGATTGCAACTTCGCAACTATGGGATTATGAACTGGGCAATACACCCTATGGAAATGCAGATGAAGGTTTCTTAGAAGTGGACCAGAATTTACCCACGCCGGATTTTGATTTCGAGTTACATTCCCGAGACCAACCCGAGAAATCTACAGAACTTCCTGATCATACGCGAATAGATGACCTAGAAATAGGTGATTTGTGGGATATCAATGCACACACATTTAACTTGATCCTAAGCAGGCCGGAGTCCAGCCGATTCACGCCATCTCTACTAGAGATAATGCCCAAGGACCAAACTATGGTGCTCTCGAATCATTACTTTTCTCTAATTTGTTCTATCAATTCCTGCTTCGACTCTCCATGCAATCCATTTCGTTCATATATTGGAGAGCTCATGCTCTCGTGTCCCTTAATCTTTCACTGTGTGATGACTATGTCCGCGGCTCATATCGGCCGCAAGAAGAAGGAGATGACTGATGTGGCAGTCAAACATCGCACTGAAGCAATTTCATGCTTAATGCGCGAAGTACCTCAGAAGAGCTCTGGAGACGTCAAGGTCGAGAATATTCTGGGAAGCATCCTATTAGGCGTAACATCAGCATGGCACGATCCTTCATCACTGGGATTGTCGCACCTCCATAGTGGTCGTACGTTATTCAAAAAATGGATTGGGTCTTTACAGCTCACCGGACCGCTTGGGCAGCTTCTCTCTGCGGATAGGAATATGAGCTTTTTGGTGGGAATCATGGCCTATTGGGAGGCGTTGACATCTTTCTTGACAGACGAAGGCCCGGATGCACTCGACTACCTAACACCATTTTGTGAGCGGGAAGCAGAGTCTATCATCTATCCGAATCCTTGGACTGGGGTTTCAACTCCTCTTTTCATCTACGCTGCTCATGCTGGAGCCTTGTCCCGCCAGAATCGTCTTGCACGCAATCTCTCTTCCTACATTATTTCCGCCATTGTGCACAACGAAATCTATTCCAAGCAACTGCAGGAAGCCGGCGAGCTGGAACACAAAGTTTTGAATTATAGGTTGCCAGAGAAGAGCCTCATCGAGGACCCTGGCGACAAACAAACATCCTTGGATGACCTGCAATCTCTGGCAAAAATCTATCGTTTCGTTGTGCTACTCCAATTATACATCACATTTCCCGATCTTCTGAACAAAGATGATGCACCAAGTTCTGAGCCGCTTGTGTCTGCTTGTGGCCGGAAAATATTAACAGGTGAAAAGAGGAACACATCCTGCGGAATGTCAATCACGGCATTAGCAGCCACTGTCTTGAATCTTATGGCATCTGTTTCTGAGAATTCCGGTATCCAAGTGCTTCTAACACTGCCTCTGCTGGTGGCCGGAAGCGCCCTACAAGATTGCGAAAGACAGGGTAACCAGCAGTATAGCACCAATGGGCTACCTACTATAGAGCAAGAGATGCTCTCATTACACAGTTCACGACCCATGATTTCTCACTGGAGATCATTTGTCCGCCAGAGACTAAACGCTTTATATGAACATGTGGGCCTCGATCCCATCATGCGTGCTAGGCATATTCTCGAAATGGTATGGACCAAGTCAGATTTGATGATCTCGTCTGATGAAGTGGATGAGGCATCTTCTACGAACTCATTCGGCATGATTCACTGGATTGACACTATGATTGAAGCGCGACTGGAATCGATCTTTGGTTAGTAGCAGGAATTTAGCTATTATCAGATATTTGTATGAAAACGATGCATATATGTACTCATAGTAAACAAAAGAAAAGCACATTCGTTGTGCCTACATGTTTCGCGTCAAATCGCTATTCGCCTACTAAAACAGCACATTATTAGTATGCCAACTAGCTAGAACATCAGCGGGTAACGTTCCCAGCTTTTCAAATATCGCAATGCTATTCCCCGCAATTCATTCGCAGATCACTTCCGGGGTCGAATCCAAGGATCCATCTCCCCGGAATGCGGGGGGAACTAGAACCGGAATTCTGCAGCATAATGCGGGGAAGTATCCAGACTAACCCGCTTCAACGTAGATCTACGAGACGAATCTCCATATTCTCTTCATAGCCGGCAATACAGCCTCCAAGAGAGCGGAAATATACCGCTTTCTCCGTACTTGTAGCTAATTCTAAGACCTCTACCCTCGGTTGGGCATTTTGTCTTAGATACATCAGTTGAGGTGGTCAGCGTCAGCGACCTATCTATTTATTCAATTTATATCTAGTGGAATATTTTTTTGGATTTAGCATATGCAAATATCGGTGCAAGTTTTTCATAGGGAAAACCGCGCAACACTGTTCGGAATGATTATGATTTTGAATAAAAATTACACCACCACCCTTGGGTTCTGGAGGAATTGGTTAGCAATATGGCATAATAATATTAGCTAAAATATTTATTCTTTTAATATAGTAGAAATTAATGAATTCTAAAAAATAGTATAAAAGATCTCTAAGCTGAAGCTCCTGATGCTTGAATTCCTAGCAAGCTCAGGCTATTTATCTCTGTGGGTGAAATCCGTCAGGGAACTCCCTAGGAGTAGGGACTCTCCGAGAAAAGATGTATGAATTTTCATCAAATAGGGTACGCATATAAATATTCATATGCATATCTTCAGAGCCTATTAATATTTCCTATAGAACCTGATAGTGGTGGTGTAATTTGTATTCAAGTTTGCATTCATTCCGAACGGTGTTGCGCGGTTTTTCCCCAAAAAGCCGCCAGACTTGCATCAATATTTGCATACGCTAAATTGTGCTTTACATCCTTCTAAATGATTTTGTAAAATTGAATAGAGAACTTGAAAAACCTATGCTATTTATTATACAGATTGAATTTGAGATTGCTTTAAAGTCTAAATTGCTAATCAGATCCCCCCTTCCTGCTCAACAAGAGGGTTTGAAGATTTGGGTGGTTGAATGTCATCGGTTTTTAACGCGCAGGTGAAACGCGTGAGGTGATCGACTCAGTGGTGTGATCGGCTCCGTGGTTGATTACTAGGGTCAGAGAGTGACCTGATTCCTAAGCGTTCGATCAGCTTATTATTATTAAATTTCAGGTACTAAAAAATCCGTCCATATCCCAGACGCATGCCCTCGGACTAAAGTAAGTTCAATTATCGTCATCATAATAATAATGATAATAATGATTTCGGTGCGTCATGTCCGAAAAATAACCCCATGACAGGAATCAAATTCGAAAAGGAGGAATAGCTTATAAATTTCATACTATTCATTCCTGTTTTGGAGGCAAGGCACGTAGACTGATTTCAAATCCAAAGCGTTGTTGATTAACAATCAACCACCGAGCCCATTACACCGCCAAGTCGATCATCCCTTATCTTTAAATAGAATACTAACGTCTTCATCAACCCCAAAACGGTATTTTGTGATAGATTGTCAAATGTTGGAGATCTTATTTTGATTAGAATTGGCAATCGTCTTCAAGTGAATAAGTATATATAAACAACGTAATCAGATCAGCATTTCTTACTCCCTCCCACCTTATTGAGTCGTGATTCAGGCTCTCCTTGTCGAAATGTCAATTCCAACAACATCTGATGCTTAGTATATTGAGGGCACAAACAAGGGTTCTTTTGAGAAAGCTCTGAAGCTAGAAAGCAATGCCACAATCCCGGTACTAGCAGATAACGAATGTGTCGTTCAAATTGAAGCGGTCTCCCTGAATTACCGTGACCTCCTTATAGCAAAGGTTCCTCCATGCAGGTCAAAATAAAGTGTATTTGGCACTGTTACTGATCGTAATAGGGACTATATCCGTTCCATTTATCCCTACCACGAATTCCCTGCTCTGATGCAGCCGGTGTTGTGGTTGCTGTTGGTAATAAGGTTACCAAGTTTAACAAAGGCGACATAGTCTGCACGTTGTTCTTGCAGCTACACCAGGTTGGACCTGTCACTAAAGAGATACTCATGACAGATCTAGGTGTCACAATTGATGGCACACTACGACAATATGCTACCTTCCCGGAATTCGGTCTGGTTCATGCTCCGGAAAAGCTCACAGCCGCAGAGTTGTCAACCTTGTCTTGTGCCCCATTGACGGCTTGGAATTCCCTTTTCGGAGTCCAGTCGAAAGCAGTTAGACCAGGAGATATTGTACTCACCCAAGGAACTGGGGGGGTCTCACTCGCAGCAATCAAATTCGCCATCACAGCAGGCGCAGTAGTGATCGCAGCAACTAGTTCCGAAGACAAGACGAAGCTGCTCCGCGAGCTGGGCGTCCAGCATGTTATCAACTACAAAACTACGCCAAACTGTGGCGAAGTTACCAAATCGTTGACCCCCAACAATGTCGGTGTGGATCAGGTTGTGGAAGTCGGAGGAGCCGGAACCCTGAAACAATCGCTCAAAGCCATCAAACCCGAAGGTCTAATCAGTCTCGTTGGCATCTTATCTGGCAAATCGGACGAACAACCGCCCATGATGGATGCGTACAGCAATTTGAGGCTATGACCCGTGCCATTGATGCTAACAACATCCATCCTATCGTAGATGAGAAGCAATTCAGATTCGAGGATGCACCAGCTGCCTATGAGTATCAGTGGAGTCAGAGAAACTATGGGAAGGTTTTCATTAAGCTCTGACCAGAAGCTTTCTAGACCACAGGACCATGAATATTGTGCTGATGTATTCTCCAGAATACACTATCTCTCTTCTGAAGTGTGGTGTGATGGAAGATAAACTATATATTATCACCGACGGAAGAGACTGAATATGTCAGAGGAAATATCCCGAGACTTCGCAAAGCATATTAGGCACCTAGAATACTTAGAGAACCACGGAATCAAAATTTGATTATTTCGTCAGATTATAGACGTAGAGAATAATTCAGTGGTCGTACTCCTACCGGTGGTAAGCTTGGGTTCTATTGGAACCAATCAGGGTCCACCCCGCAAGCTTTCTGGCGGACAGCTCGAAAAAAAGGCAGAAAACGAACCACCGCAGAAGACTTCCCTAGTGATACGACTGGCGACCAAACACATTTGTTCCCTACGTCTACAGCGAGAATTTACAGGTCGATCTGTAATCGTTTCATATCTAGGACTTGATCCAAAAAAATTATAGCATTGTTCTCAGAGTTTGATCGAAACGCAGATGGCAGGACCTACAGCTACGATCACCCCGCTTCGCCGCGCCGATGGTTCTGCATCCTATACATGTCCTTCGACAGGCAGCCAGATTATTGCATCCGTTAATGGACCCGTTGAGCTTCCTGGTCGTCGCGATGCCCAGAAACCTGAGGAGGCGACGGTGGAGGTCATGGTCAAGCCGGGCACGGCCCCTGGCGGAGTCGGAGAGAGGTACGCAGAGGGGATCTTAAGGAATCTGCTGGGAAGATTGATCCTAGGGAGGGAGAAGGGATTTACAAGGCGGGGTATCGTGGTGACCCTGGTTATCCTCAGTGGCGAAACTGGTGGAAAGGTCGCAAGGGGAGAGTCTGTGAGTGTAGCTTTTTTTGGCTGTTGTTCCTGGACATGCGATCTGGTCGCTTTGTGACGCGTATACCCTGAAATTTGCCCCATGATTCTTACTGATGTGTTTTCTCTGCAGTATCTGCCCTTATTGCCAGCACTACTTTATACCACCCTTTTCGCCCTCCTGTCGGCTGCGATTCCTTTATCCATGACTTACACTGCAACTCTATTGGCGGTGACGGCGTCAGGGGAGATAATTGATGAACCTTCCGTCAAAGTTGCGCAAGATGCAGCCTCGTTACACGTACTGGCATTTTCCTCAAAGGGCCATCTGCTCTTGAACGAGAGTGCGGGTAGCTTCGATTTCGATACGTGGGAGAAGGTGCATGAGCGCGCACATACCATCTGTCGCGGATCTCGTATCAGTAATGCCGATGGAGATGTCGGCATGGCGGACAGTGCAAATGCTAGCGGTCTAGAGGGCTTTGTGAGGGAGACCGTCGAGGATAAGATTTACCACGACTATTCGTGGAAGATCGATGCTGCTTGAAAGCAAACTGTATCTTCGTGGGCCAATTATTTGCGACGCTCACCATATGCTACGACCCGAAGAATCGGTGTCACATTCGGATCTGCTACGAAGAGTGGCAGCCTTATTATTATCACGGTCGATCCGTGGCATTTGGTTGATTCCCAACAAACACTGATCCGGGCTTGTGTGCCTGCCTTGCTACTGCCAACGACCTTCCCGGACTGAAGAGGTGCCAGGCTGGGATGACAACACTGACACTAGCAGGGCTGACAGGATGCAGCGGTAGGGCAACAGAATCTGTGGAAGGACGAGTGGCACAGACCATGGCCTCGAGAGCTCAGGGCAAGGAGATAATGCTAGCGATGGCGGAGACGCGACAACTGCCTTTCAGTGTAGTCGTCATGGTGCATTGCATGAAGCGAATTTCCTCTGATGATATTAGAACGACTTCTATATGCGGAATTACCCCAGTTTGGCAGAGCGTCCGAGCAACCTTCCAGGAATGGTCGTCGCTGGTGGCTGTTTTGTTCCTAGACGAGAAAAAAACCAGCCACTTGCAGCGCTTTTTGTGGGCACGAGAGCTATATTGACTGCATTTAATGAAACCATGACCCGTAGATTACTCCATAGATATAGATAACTGCGTACTGCGTAGCATGGTGACACGTGGTCTGTCACATCCTTCGCTCCTGAAAAGCCGAACTTCCGTGGCCCAAGCGTTTTGCGGCATCAAATCCAGGGTCACGTTTCATCCACGTCAATAGCACAAAAGCCCTCTGGGCGAGGCTGGTACTGAGAAAACACAGCAGTTCATGCTGGAAAAATATTCCAGGGGACGTAGAAGATCGAAGCTTGACTGGTTCTTGCGAAGCTTCGTTCTCGACCGCGGATAGACCCCTTTCACCCCACAAATGTCATGCTGAAGCGGATAGTCACGGTTAGTGGGCACACTATGAAGGAGCAGCGTGCTTCATCCCTTGGAGTAGATCAGATATACCAAGTACAGCAATCCTAGCCTGCAGTTGAGGCCTCAATTGGAGAGATCCGTGGTTGATTTCGATGTCTTGGCGTTCCACGACGTTGAAAGCTTTAAAGAAGTGGTTTCCTGGATTACCGCCTCACCAGCTGGGAAACGTCCATCTTGGCTCCAACTACTCTCCCTCTCTCACTCTCCGCTCAATCAACCTTTCATTTATACGGTGCAGGTCACCATTTTTCGTTCTTTTCTTATAGACATCTTCATCCTGGTTAATTTTCCGGGTTTTCGTTTGTCCCTAATATCCGTACCCGAGGCGTAAGACACCTCGACTCTGCTCCTTCGCTTTCACTATCGGAACCAATTCTCAGTCATCCAGCCATCGGTATGTCAGCCCTAGTTCCGTCCTATAGCATCTCGCAATTTCAATAGTGACGAGCGAGATCAAGATGACATGTGCTTACAAATGCTTTGTGTGCCTTTAGGAATATTCTTTAGCCTTTGAATCGGCGTCATACCCGTTCATTGTGGTGCGGCAGTTTCAGTACGACTGTAAGTTCCATTTCATTGACGTCTACTTGCTGAGCTCTGTCTTGCATCTATCACATCTCTATTCGCCATCTCAATGCCCATGATGTTATTGATCTGGCTCGAATCTTTGGGACGGCTATCGCATCCTGAAAATAGACGAACAAGATCTCAAGCTCGGCCCCACAGCCTATCTTAAACACTGCTTACTCTATTCTCCGCAACCCAGGTAGCGAAGCCGATATTCGATTCCGGACCACAATCAACTGTCCTGATAGGCCCCGCAAAGACTGCGGACTCGTGTCAGCGTCAAGGACTATCTAGATCGAACCCCACCCTCCATTGTACTCTACGCAGTCTCCGGATATATAGAAGCTTCCAGGCTTTGGTCTGCAGCTGAAGCCCGACGAATACGGCCCCAGTCAGAAGAGCAGGGATTGTCTATATCACAAAGTGCGCTTACCCCATTCGCTTGATTTCTAAAGCAAGCGGGCTGCCACTTTCGACGCAGCGGTCTGTCATTGTGCCGTCTCGGCTCCATTGTTAACTCCGGCGTGGAGCAGGATTCCTCCGCGGCCCCCCTTGAGATCCGAATACGGACGATCGTGCTCCGACTGCCTTAAGAGCAGACGCCCACCATGACTTCCTCGACTTTCACTCACCCTGTCCTCTCTCCCAGCGCAGATGCCGAGCGTATCCCTCAGATAAGAAAACCAGTTTCTGCGGGCATTGTGGACAATCAAACCCGCGAGGAGATTCTGCCCGGTCCTTCATCGCCGATCCTGCCGCGGGACCCACCAAATACTGCGTCGACCGTCGGAGGTGATCTGCTGCGGGATTATGCGTTACATATAGATCCGTTACAGACAAACCATGAGCTTCATGCGGCTTGTCCGATAGAGGAGTCTATCTCTCCTAAACAAAATATTTCTGTACCGGCTCGTCCGTCACAGGAAGAAACAGTGTCCCAATCGCCACCGTCGCCCCGCCTCAACTTCCGCCCACCGAAATCCTTCCTGAACCACCGCAAGAACGTACGCTCAATTGACACCGTTCCACGCCAAACGATCATGAAGGCGCTCGCGTCGCGACCCCTATCGGCGACTAATGGGAGCATTCCGCTGGCGGCATCTCTGAATGGGCTTGTAAATAACCCCAGTGGACCTAGCGACGAAGAGAGAAGATACAGCAGCGCTTCATCACAAAAGTTATCGGCTGCCTTATCGAACCTGCAGCTGGGGGCATATCCAGAAAGATCGCCTGTTTCTGCGCGCTTTGCGCTGCAGTCGCCATGCTTTTTCCATCAACAGCTTGACGATACCGTCAATATCCAGAAGGTCCTTGAGGAGATCGCCGACGATGAGTGGCTCTCACATTCCCGTCTTGTGCAGACCGCTACTGGTGTCAGAGAAGTCTCAAAGCAACTTCAGCGACGACCGATTAAACGTGCTATTAAAAATATTATGATTGTGACGAAAGCTAGAGATAATAGTCTTGTCTATTTGACGCGCGAATTGGCGGAATGGTTGCTGTTGACTCCGCGCTATGGAAGAGATATCGGCGTCAATGTGTACGTTGATGCGAAGTTGCGGAATTCTAAGCGGTTTGATGCAGCTGGCTTGTTGGCGAAGGACCAACGTTACGAACATATGTTAAAGTACTGGACTCCGGATCTCTGTTGGACGTCTCCGGAGAAATTCGACCTCGTCCTCACTCTCGGTGGAGATGGAACAGTCTTGTTCACGTCCTGGCTGTTCCAGCGCATTGTTCCTCCAATTCTGTCTTTCTCCCTGGGTAGTTTGGGATTCTTGACCAACTTCGAGTTCGAGAAATACAAGGAGCACCTGAATGCCGTGATGGGCGATGTGGGAATGCGTGTCAACCTCCGCATGCGATTCACCTGTACAGTTTTCCGCGCGGATCGGAGCAAGGGAGCCGCAGCAGGTGCTGTCGAAGAGGGCGAGCAGTTCGAGGTCCTGAATGAGCTCGTCATTGATCGCGGCCCATCGCCGTATGTCTCCAACTTGGAGCTTTATGGTGATGATGAGCTTCTGACGGTCGTCCAAGCAGACGGCTGCATTTTCTCGACCCCTACCGGTTCCACCGCCTATTCTCTATCCGCAGGTGGCTCTCTCATCCACCCTTCTATCCCTGCTATTCTTCTTACTCCTATCTGCCCGCACACTCTGTCTTTCCGCCCTATGGTCCTATCTGACACAATGCTTCTCCGCATTGCCGTCCCTGCTGGATCTCGTTCCACTGCCTACTGCTCTTTCGACGGAAAAGGCAGGGTCGAACTCCGCCAGGGCGACTATGTGACCGTGGAGGCCAGTCAGTATCCCTTCCCCACCGTCGTCTCCGGCGGAGGTGAATGGTTCCAAAGTGTCCGACGCGCACTTCGCTGGAACACCCGTGGTGCCATGCAGAAATCTTGGAGCGGCGCTGCGGAAGGCCAGGAGGGTGCGTATGCTGACGGAAAGGAAGAAGAACAGGAATGGGACATTGACACTGATCCCTCCCCCACAGGTGTGGACAGCGGTGTCGGTGCCAGTGAAGATGGCGATTCCGGATCTACGAGTCCGATGAGACGCCAGATGAGTCTTCTGTCCACAGCTTGACTGCTGCTCTTTTTTGGTGATCCACTGGGACCGGTCCTGGAGTTCATATGTCTTTTTCTATACATCTTTGCGTGTTGGTTTGGCGTTCCCTAAATCAAGGCACTGCTTCCGTTACTAGATACTACCACGTCTCTTTCACCGAACTGGTTTACTACGTATATGCCCTTTTACCTTATGGATGATAAACCCTTACATATATCATGGTTTGAAACATTTACCGTTAGAGGACCCTTTTTTTTTCTTTGCCTGCCATATGTTTTCCTCTTATTTTTATATCTTATTGTCTACTGAAGATTAATTGCTGTAGCTTGGCTTCATTCTTATCCACTCATTGTCTAGATAGTTATTGACGATTAGAACAAAGTGTGATGACGATACGATCCATACTTACATCCCATGATATGCATGTCGAGTTTTATTCTAGTTGAGCATGAAGATATTCATCAGAACTTCCTCCAAATTTGTAGCTACAATCATCCACGTTCCATGGGGTACAATTCATTTGGCTTCTGTCGAATGAAAAGGCACGGAAGCATAGCAATCCATTGACTACCTGCCAAGCTCACTAGATACTTGCTTGCTTGAAGACTAGAATCTAAGAGGGAGGGAGAGGGGTTGCATCCATATTTAACGCCCTACTCAGACAAAGTGGGCTAGATCGTAGGGATCTAGTAGATTCCATGATCCTCTACAAACGGCGATATGACAAATCACCTAAGCTGCCGGCGCCGACAACTTCTGAGAAGTTGACTACAGTACACAGTGCATAGTAATCACTCGTCGAAAGGTGGACCGTCATCGACGCTTGGCTCGGCATTCGGGTCAGATTTCACCCTTTAGAAATCTCCAATGAGGCGTGTCAGTCAAATACGGCTAGAGAAAGGACTTAGTAAGTCTGTTGAACGTTCCTTTGACTGTCTTAGGAATATCGAACTAGATTCGCTCAGATCAACTTCGCCCCGACTATTCTTCGTATTTATCTTCATAAGTTTATGAAGTTAAATATTGAATAATATTAAAAAAAAATAACCGAAGACAATAAGTGGCTGCTATAATGCACATAGAGAATTAAGTAACACCTGCTGAACAGAACTGGACAATGCGCTATGCAATCTGATTCTACAGACAATCATGAGTATCCGCGAGGCTGTTGGAAGATGAAAAGCAACAAAAATTGACTGAAATCGATGCACGAGCGTATTCTCTTTCCTTTTCTCTCTACCAGTCGCAAGCCTCCGCTAAGAAGGCCGCGAGGGTTTCGAGGTTCTTTCTGTCGACTTCGTCGAATGCTGCAGGTTCTGTACAGTCGATGTCAATGAGAGCGACGGTCTATGGAGACAAGTATATTCTGTTAGTCGTGGAACTCTTGCTAAGGGACATACCAAGGGATAGAACTGAAGATGAGGGACATACCTCTCCATGGACCAGAATCGGAACTACAATCTCGCTCTTAGTAGCTCCGTCACAGGCAATATGGCCTGGAAATGCCCCCACATCTGGTACGACCTGCGATTCCTTCTTCTCTGCGGCGGTGCCGCACACTCCCTTCCCGAACAGGATTTGCTGACATGCGGGCTTGCCGTGAAAGGGGCCCAGAAGGAGCAGCTGCCTTTCCGACGTTGCGTACGTGGTTGAGATGGTGGTTGTAACTGTTGCGCCGGGGCAGGACGAGACGGGAGTCGCAAGCGATGGGAATTTGTCGTCACGCACGTAGAAGCCTGCCCAATTCACCTTGTTTGATGGCGCAGGGAGAGAGGCGTAAGCATGCCACAGGAGGGAAGCAACGTTGGAGAGGTTACTATAGTGTTTTGAGTGTCAGCTAGGGAGAACTTGGAAATGGTAGTCGACTGGATGTATGAGAGCATAGGAGGATTCTCACCTAATCTATGAAACAGAAACAGTTAGTTGCCAACGATATCAACGTATCAGGGAGTATACGCTTGAGCTATTGTAAACTCATCCTATGGTGTTGAGACATACCCAATTGCGTTGTCCTTCTAGTAGACCCTTGGTCTGTGAGAGAAGCTCCTTGTATAATTCCTCCTTTGACAGCCCCGAAGGGAACTGCGAGGCATCTGCGTGAGGCTAGTAGCAATGAGCTTGTCAGATGCATAGCGGTGAGACAGTGCCTATCAGGGATCAGGGAGGAGCAATGGCGCACCATGTCCGTGTTTGTTTCGTAGATCACCAAGGGAAAAGATATCCTGCTGTTCTGGCTCTTTTCCTTCTAGACTTCAGCTGTGGCCTCGCACGGTATCTGCAATCTTCAGTCGTGATTCTCGGACCAAGCTCTTAATATGTTTTTGCTATGGCAGAGTGATCGCAAAAAAGGAGACATTCGCTGGCCCCGCAAAAGGACCGGTGCGATCCCAAGTCATCTCCGGCTGGCGCCAAGCACAGGGGGGCGAAACGCGGTAGGGCGCAGTCGCCAGCTGAGGCTGATCGTATTGTAGTGAAAAGGAAGAGGAATGCCATCGATGGACGACAGTCAATGAGACCATGTAGCTCAATCCGGGGTAAACATTCGCGAAATTGACTTTTTGAATTTGCTTAATTTATGCTCTTCTGGGTTTCAGCTTTGATCATACGGCGCACGGAGAGCTCCAGAGCCTTCTTCTGGTCCATGCTTCTGTCTCATCCACCAAGCTGGGTCCATTTTCTACCATGTTGTGGCGCATGCCCTGCTCTTCATCTTCCTGTTCCGACCATCGGTTTTTGCCCCCCTCGGCTTGGCATGGGAGATCACCAGTCGGTTATTTTGTAAACCCGGGGTCTCCCTGCGATGTCATTATTAGACATTTAAGGGTCGCGAATAATGGGAGTCCAATTCTCGAAGGGTGTGCGAACCTTACAATATCTCGCCATGGCTGTTATGCATTGGTCTCGTTTTTCGCGTGGAGCTGCTTCTTTGGTGCTGTCCGATAAGCATTTCTTCCCTATTACCTAAGGCCACAGGCGATAAGATCTTCCCCGTAGGATCTGAGATAGCAGCAAAGGATAATACAGATTAGAATAGATAAAATGTAGCGTACCGTCTTCTCTCTTCGCAGTCGTTCTCGTTGAAAGGCATCGATCTCTCTAGTTATTCCCTCGAACCATGTATCGCGTGGCTTTCTTGTCATCTGTCTTCGCCCTTACCTGCACAGCGAGGGATATAATCTTCCCGCCGGTTGCTGGGATCGCGGAAACCCTTGGCCAGTCACCCATTGGATTAGCGGAAACTGTTGATATCGTTACTGGTAGTCAATTCTCGGGTCTAACAACATTTGCCAACCTACCATATGTCAACTGTTTCGTAGACAGCCAGGCGGAGAATAACACCTATGATATTGCCTTTTTGGGCGCTCCTTTTGACACGGTAAGTACTCCTGGCCACAATTGCTTCCATGGATTCCGGCATGCTAGCACTCTATGTGTGTTAGTTCCGTCGAGTGTGATCGTAAGTATAGGAATTGATATCCATATCTAACAATCTCAGGGTGTAACTGCTCGTCCGGGAGCAAGATATGGCCCTGGAGGCATTAGACTGGGGTCAAGACGGATGGCTGGTTGGAGCGTCTTCACGGGCTTGAATCCCTTTGATGACTGGGCAAAGGTGGTCGACTGCGGAGACGCGCCATTGACGTTCCTGGATAACACAGTCGCGCTCAAGCAGCTTGACCTGGCTCATAAGGTTAGGATTGACAAGACATCGTAACTGCTGAACATATTGAGACGACATGCGGAAAGAGGGTTTGAGGTTCTAATAAAGTACATGTCAGGTGATCTCGTCTCGACCGGCAAAAGCAAGCAATACATCGCCTGTTCCTCGAATTATCACCCTTGGGGGAGACCATACAACGACCCTATCCGCCCTCAGATCGACGTATGCAAACTGGGGACCGGCATCTGTTATTCATTTCGACAGTCATATCGGTATGTGTCCTATTTTTTGAATTGAAGACGTATAGCTTTTCTAATCTCAGATATGCAGATACTTGGGACCCAGAGGTGATAGGTAAGATGATTCTATGCCACGGATGTATTACGGAGTTGTATCTGATCTCGTCCTACTACATCAGGCGGAGGCATATCTCACTATGCGTGAGTAACGTGTACCACCATGTTTCGCGCTAACGCAGCTTTCCACATGAGATTTACTGATCCGTACTCCTTACAGTGGTGTTAACCACGGTACCTTCCTGCACATCGCACATGAAGAGGTATGCCGAAATAAATCCTTGAACCATCTATGTGGGGCTCCAAAGTGATGCTTAGGCTATGGTCATATAGGGCCTTATCAGCAACTCATCGCTTCATGTCGGGATCCGCGGACCAATGATTCGTCGCAAGGGCGATATCCGCAATGATCTTCGCTGCGGGTTTCAGATCCTCACGGCCCGAGACATTGATCGATTCGGCGTTGACGGCATAGTCGAAAAGATTAAAAGTCGCGTAGCAAGCAATAGGGTCTATATTTCCGTCGACATTGACGTTTTGGATCCATCTTACGCACCTGGTACGTCCTAATAAATCCATCCTCCACCTCTTTCGTTATATATGCTTGAGCAATAGACGGTTCTAACCTCTGCGTTTTACAGCAACTGGCACTGCAGAGCCAGGTGGATTTACCACTCGAGAGCTGCTAAGCATCCTAGATGGCTTGTACGGTCTGCCTGTGATAGGCGCCGACGTTGTTGAGGTCGCGCCTATTTACGATACTGCAGGCGAAACGACTACTCTTGCTGCTGCGGAAGTAGCGCGCTCTTTGCTCACGTTAATGATTGAGGAACCAGTTACTCCCTGAGTCAGCGGAGAGATTATGAAAGGCCTCGAACAAGCCAGCTGAGCGGTCTCTGTATATACAAACAAGAGCTTTCATTTTCTCTTCTGGTGGGATTGATAAGCTGGAATGGCAACTTAGCCTCTAAGGCCGTGAATATGTTGTTGTACTGGTGGATATACTCGAGATCTGCGTCTAGTAAAGTTTATATCTGCATTGTGGGCCACTGTATGAATATGTAGCTTGAAGCTCCATAAACATCCCAGGGGGGAAAAACTTGTACAGCGGTAACAGGCAAGACATCACTCAGGAGGCTTTCGACCGTACACGAAATAAACAGGAACATAGGCATGGATAGACTTGTCTTGAAGCTCTCCCCGTATCTTCGCGATAAAGACCAGTATCTCCAGCTCTGTCCAGCCTAGTATGCGCGAGAAAAAGGCTGGTGCATATGATTCGACAGCCTGCATCTGTTGGACCTGTTGGTATCTTCCTATCTCCTTCAACCTTGGATCTTTTGCCCAGGGACGAAGAGGGAGCTATTAGACCATTGACATAGTCAGAACTGCCAATATATAAAATTATAAATGGAAGAAATATCACGTATACGAACCTTAGCCACAATCTCAACTACGTCAACAAACCCAGCTTTTTCCATTTTTTCCTTCCATTTAGGGACGTTGTCCGAAGTCTTGCCAAATTTATTTGCAGCCGCACGAATTTCTTTGGCGAATAAAAGGAGATTCTCGGCCTTTTCGTGAGTTTCATCCTCAGATAAACATACCCAATAAGATCCATCGAATTCAAAATAACCACCTGGTTTGAGATGTTGGAAGGCTTGGCGGAAGAGTTCATCTTCGTCTCCTATACATCCCGCAAGCTCACGCCCGTGAATAAAGTCAAATGGCTGATGGTAAATCCATTCCGTTTCAAAGTCGTCGACTTCAAATACACAGTTTGGTGGAACCCTAATAGATTAGCTAAAATATAATGCGTGAGTCGAGCAGAGCATATTTACCAGGGAGGCTGGATTGGGCTTAGGTCAGTGCCAATGACTTGTGCCGAAGGGTGCTCCCTAAAGATGCGAGTTAGTTCACCTGTGACTCTTGAAACGTATCCTCTAGGAATGTTCATACTCTGCGAACTGAATGGCCCAGATACCTGTTCCGGTACCGATATCCAATACACGATGCATATCCTGTAAAACCGGCGCAAGATGGAGCTCCCCCTTCAGGAGCAGACGGTAGATATGGTGTAGAAGATCCATGCGGTCTTGTTCTTCTTCATCATTTGGCTAATCAGGTGCTCAGTACTCAGTAGTAGTCCTGACTATGTGCCTCCCAAACGTACCACCATGTAGGCCCCTTCGTGAAAAGCATGATAACGTCGTCCATTCTGTTATAAAGATAAGAGCAATTAGTGCCCTGCTGTATGATGCTCGAAGTATATATAATCTCGAAGACCTACCTCGTATCTAGATACAGCCAAACCACATTAGTCGAATCGATTAGCAAGGATTTGAGAAGGAAGTCACGCGGAAAGTACTTGTAATTTCGAATGCTGGAGCTAATGGACGATAGGTAACTAGCAGAGCCAATGCTGATATACTCTATTAGTATTAATGAGACTCTTAGGTTTTGTTATACTCACGATTCACCGTCTAGAACGTCTGTATCATTCAATCCACTTTCCTAAGGACAATCAAAGAGTCAGTAGCCAATTTCTTCCCTCGCAATGAAAGACTTCTGCTTACATCAACATCTAGTGGAGCCTGGATGGGCAGATTCTGGGCCATATTTGAAGATTTATCCTATAAGTGCGTGAACGCAGTATATATTCGCTTGGGTCCTCAGTACAGAGTGCACTTCGACTTGAGAGACGCTTGTCGACACATGTTTTTATTCCCTTGGGGCAACCCAAGGTGGGGTAACGGCCTTGCCCGATGAACACTTCCTCTTTCGGTGATCTGCAGGGCCAAATAATGCATTTCAGTCCAGAAGTACCTATGGCCCAGGCGTGCTGTTCTGTATACTCTACTTTGCACACCGATACGGACCGATGGACGCCCGAGCGCTCCGAGGCACGCCATAGTGCGAATCCAATCTAAGTCAGGGATCAAGCGAGTTTTTTAGGCGAAACTTGCGTTAACGTAAGACAAAAAGTTGCGGCGCAGTCTTTGTGGTCCCTGTCAGAATGCATAACTGGGTAAAGATTGGTGGACTAATGTACTTAGTTATCCGGGTGTCCCCGTCCGGAAGCGGTTCCGCGAGGGCCGGCTACTGCACTCTATGAGGTTACCATAACATACACTGACAGGAATTTTGACAATCTAATTTGTCATAAAGCACCTCGGAGAAAGCTTCCAATGCCATTTGATGTGATAAAGTCTATCTTAATGACGGGCCAAATATCGCAATGTGTTGGCGCTTATGTGTCCATGTGTCAACCGCATGGTGCGCTGCAACAACCGGCATACAATACTTACGCTTAATCCCTATAACTTAATCTATGTATTCATAAGGTCTCACTATCTCTCGATTTCTACACATGGGGTCGAATACCGGTACAACTTGCTCCATCTATCGGAGTCTCTTTACCAAGCGTATGATTACACGATCCTTGACATGCCATCGATATAAAAGGTATCTAAAATGTGCGAGGTCACAGTTGCTGGATTCATGGCAAGAAAGCAAGCAGTGATGCATTCTATCGCATTTAATGGCTGTCAAGCTGTCTTTGAGTTTCTGTGTATCTCTGATATTCAGGGTAAATCGAACGTGGGTATTCTATAGGCCTACCATCGTTGAGACATATGGTCTCTTGACAATAATTATATCTCACCTAGTAATTGCTTTTAACTAGTATATTAATGTGACAGAGGGACTGAGCTGATACCAGCCTCACGGTCTTGTACCAAATGCGGGTAAGACCAATCATATTCACTCTTTTCAATCTAGAATACCCTTGTACGCAAAATCACTGAAGCTTTTAGAAGGCACCAATACACGGTCATCTGTTGTTGACGTTCAGCAGGCGAGGGTCAGTATTTACACCGCTTCAACTCGTACAACTTCAGGAAGACCTTGCGGGACGAGGATTGGAACTCTATATATTACTACTGACAGCATAAAAAACAGCTAGGTAACACAGTACTTGATTACCATCATGATCATCTTTTACCGGCATCAAAACTTTGGAAAGGACTTTCGCGGAAGCTACCGTCAACTTTGGATCAACTTCGGCGGAGATATTGCAAAGGTAAGTGATGAATGTTGGACTCCTGCTGGAAATGTTATAGGATGCCTGCCCTTTGGCTTCCTTGAGTAGATTTCCCTAGACCGGAGACTTCAAAAACAATTGCATTCGAGACTATTCCTTCATGGTGTATCGACGACTGTCAAGCTGGGGAATGATATCGAATTTCTCTGGATATCTATTGGTTTCAAAGGGGATATCGATACTCCTGCGTCAAGACGCTGGGAGAAAACCTCATTTCAATGTTCTAGGGAAGATTCAAGAAATTCGGCTTCTCTTGATGTACGGCGCAGACGTTAACGCATGCCCGGCACAGTACGCTGGAGCTACTGCGCTGCTATATGCTGCGTTTAAAGGTAATTATATAGTCGTGCTTATGCTCGTTCATGCTGGCGCTAATACGCCGGTACTTCCTGTGCCCAAAGATGGAATGACAGCGCTAGAGGGACCAACTGAGAATGGTTGACTAGATTCCATTCCTCTACTTCTCCATACCGATTCAAAAAAAAGATACTCTGAGAGAACAAAACATCAGTGATGCAATCAGCTGTGATTTAAAGAAATTATGAAGTTGTCAAATACCTCAAAGAGTTACAAAGTCTTCTGGAATTGAGTGTATCTAGAATTAAGATTCTTCTGGAAATATTTTTTTGTATCAAGATTGCATTGTACGTGACAGTATAGAATTCCCAGCTTGTAGGGTTTGTATAAAGTGTGATCTGAGACTTCACTACGAGCAAAATGGTTCACGCGAACGAAGTCCCCGTTCCCTGTTGTGAAGCAAATCTCGAGGTAAAGCTTTTGAACCTAGATATATTGATTCCTAAGCTATAGGAAAAGTGTAATTGAAATAATAAATAGATAGGAATAAGAAAATATCGCTAGATTCAATATGTAAATTATCCCTCCGTGGTAAATTCACTAAAAGATCCTTTTCCAACCTTCAGCGTCTGTGATTAGTATCTCCTCTTACTCCAAGTAGTCGCTGCACCTTCTAATGACGGTGGGCAGATTAGCGCCTGGAGAAAGTATAAGCTGCATCAACCTACCATCGTGCATGAGATGATAGCGCCAATAAGAAGCCAAATACCCAAACCCTTCCAGCTACCGCAGCTTCATCATGACGGTGCTCTTGGTATCGGCATCTATGGCTGTGTTTTCTTGAATAGATAGCTATTTAGATATGCTACTAATCCAATTATGTGGTTATAGTGAGCGATATTTTCCCCTCTTTGCATCCTTTAATTTAATTTAATTTATTTTATTTCTCCTTTTCAATAGTTAAGTCCTTAAGTGCCTGAGCATTAGAGCAAGACCGAATGAATAGCATGGTCAAAGACCCTAAGAGAAGCCTAAGTGATTGGACAGTGTTTTCTAGGGGGAGACGTCGATCGCTGCATATCTGACTGTGGCTTGCACAATTTCCAATTGGAATCACAGCCTTGACGCCAGAGATAGGGATGCAAACAACAGATAGGAGAAACTCGGAATTCACCATGTAGCTATATACCTGAACATGAGCTCATGGCAGTGGCCATTGGCCTTTAGCGTATAAATTTGGTAGGCTGTCTGATACTACTTCTCTTTTTAGCCTTCTTGGACGCGCCTAGGTGGAGTCCCAATATCTTGCTCGTTAGCACCTAACATTACTATAATTCAGTACCAAGCAACGAGGATGGGACGGCATTTTGCACACTTCACTCGTGTGAGTTCCCGAAATAACCATCAATTTGGTCACTTCATTCCGTGTTTCAGGCCCTTATTTTCTACATCCCATGGTCATGATAAAAGAAAAGTGAACAGAAATTCATAATCAATATGTGCATGTCTACAACGTTATCTCTTCTATTACTCTCCCGCAGCTAAATATATTGTATTCCACTAGGGTACGTGCTATTGGTTCCGCTTCGCACTTGAGGAGCTGAAACCAGTTTCTAAGGAATCCGACTTATCTACTACTCTTAATTATCAATACTGTAGCGAATCCTACGCTTGGTCAGGGGAATTGACACAGAATAGAGAGAACTAAGTAGTTAACTTGACTGAGCGAGCGAACTCGTTGACTTAGTTGGGGGACAAAACAATGATAGATA
>QEIL01000125.1:0-75546 GCA_003116535.1 Paecilomyces niveus
CTTGGACATACTCGATCTGGATCTCGGTGAAAAATAGGTGGAGGAGGTAGCAAACATGGTCAGGACCTATCCTCAAGCATAAATATGGCGATAAATCTCGGTAGTTTTAGATATCAAGCAATCCAAAGGATCTACTCCTGAATGTCAGTTCTACACTCATTCTTGCTTCCGTGCCCTAGGATTCGACAACTAAGAAGTAAAGCTAGATTCAAAGGCCATCAAATCCGATGAAGACCTGAACTTGGCCCTACAGAAGTGGAAATGCCAGATCAGCGGACGGAGTAACCTGCTCTTTACAATCCTGGAATCCAGACAAGAGGAAGGCCCCATACGTAGAGAAAAATTCACAATTTTCGTAACTTCTCACAGATAGGTGCTTTTTCTCTCCATGTTGATATGTCAGCTATGAGCTCCCGGAGGTCAGCCGCCGCAGCTTTCCAGTTGACTGTCTCTCTAGCAACTTTAGGACCTGACTCGATAGCATCGAGTAACTTCTGGACGAACGTCATTCGCCTTGACATGTATTTCAAATCTCATTGTGCATGTTTCACGAACTCTTCTCCCCCCAGGACATCGATGAATCGCGAGCCTCTGATCAGTTCGATTTGTCGTTGTAGTAGAAAGAGAAAGCTGACAGCTTCTAGACGTGCTAGATATTAATCGAGTCTTTCTCCAGGGCATCTGGCGTCTCGGGGCTGGTCATCCGTGCATAGAGAGTGGAGCACGAGTTAATGCTCTTGGTCAAAAATGTCTGGAACTGGACGAGATTGTGAGAATATCTTGGTTCTTCGTACTTGGGCTCCAATGACATAAAATCTTGTGTCTCCAAATTGGCATAGAGTCGCGTCCATTCTTTGGTAGTTCGGTTGAAACTTGCCCGGTCTTCTCTGAATTCTTTTGCGACGTTTGATTCGATTGCACATGGATCATAAGGAGAAGGTACTTTTAAGAGTCTCTTGATATCCCAGATCCAGGACAGGAAGGTTGCATCTGGACAGCAGGGACGATTTCCAGGTACGAGATCCAGAATTCCCGGAATTACCTCCCCGGTCTCGCTGGAGATGTTAGGGTGGTATATTTTCGTCTCGAATTTCCATTGCAAAGGCCTTACTGGATATTCTGCAGTAACTGTGATCCAGACCTGGAAGAAGCCCCCCTCGTAAGGAGTCCTTGTGGGGCCTTTGATAACCGCACGCCATTCATATAGACTGTCTCCGATCGGGGCAATGGTGCACCCATGCATGCGGTTGAGAATATCAAACGAAAGATGTTGGAGCTCCAGTTTCATTCTGCGTTCCAGACCGATACTGCCAGGATGTCGTTCTGAACTTATCAACACGTTCTTACACTGCATCATGTCTGCTTCTTGGAGCTGAGAGATGACATGACAGCTTGCAGTGGGTAACCATGTCGGCATTAGCCTATGTCCACCGAACACGTAGAAAAACCAATTGTCGACAACACCGTCGAGATAGTCTTCGATGTAAGTGTCTGGTCCTGCAGAGGGCATGTGGGTAGTTTCAAACAGGACCTCAAGTTCTGCTACACTTGGGCTTTCTCGGTATAGCACACCGCCTAGCTGCAGGTCGTTCTTTTGATATCTGTCGCATTGAGGACTGTCTTGCATGCCTCGTTTCCAAGCGCAGCGCGACGCTCGCTGGCAATATCAGAGATCTCATTCCCCTGGTGTACAAGGGAAATTCGCTCCAGGACGTCTTGGTTTGAACAGGAGCTTATTTCCTCGTAAAGAAGGTTTTTATGCTCCAGCTTGTAGGGGGTATTCGAAAGACTCTCAAACCGATCATTCAGAAATGTCATATCACTGATCAGAGCGCGGGATTTCTCTGTCGCGGATAACCCAGCGGACTCGATGTGGAAGCGTGTTTTTCTTCCGGCTCAAGCGTTCAGATAGCTTCGGAAAGACACGACTTATAGGCTTGAACCTTTTTTCATCAAATGCATCAAGTTTCCTCAATCCATAGCGCTCCATCATCTCGGTACCGTTCGCGATGAGCCGTTCCATCCTCATGAAAATCCTCTTAACGGATGGATCTGACTGCAAGGCACGGATCATCCGGGCCTCTGCTTTAGTCTAACCATGGTTGTTGTTGTTGTTGTTGTTGTTGTTGTTGTTGTTGTTGTACATTTGAACCCACAGAATAAATCTGCCACGTTCAAGTTCGAATAGATCTTGAATAGTCTCATACTTCTCATCTCTGCTGAAGCGGCAGACACATAGTTCAAAAAGTCAATGAAGGACGAAATAAGTCCAGCAAGGCCGACGACGCTTAATGCGAGGCCCGCGGGCTCCATTCCTACTGAGCAAAAGTAGTGGATTTAATCAACTAACTCGGGCAATAAAAGAAGAGATGCGAAGCCAAGCTGCGTCAAAAAGAGATGCTAGAACAGGTATGTCGCGACGAATCCTGGTGTTCAACACATGGGTCAAAGGTGAACGTAGAGGTCGACATCATGCACAGCCCCGCATGTCAGCCTGGTATAGTTCTTTAAGCATTTCCAGCGCATCGTTTCGTTTTCTCAAGAAGACCATTCGGTTATTCAGATTGATTGGTCGACGGACCTGCGGCGCAGCCAACCCAGTTATAGACCGGGCGCTGAACGCAGCGTCGCACCTTAGAAGGTCATCAGAGGGGGTACATTGCACGTTCCAGCATCCTAACGACGTCTGAAATATTAATAAGACTTAGGTGTGACTATTAAGATCAATTTTTGTTTTCTTCATGATACGTATCGGCGAGGTGATCCAAGATCTGTTCGAGTGGACTTCGCAGGGATCGGAAGCTAGTATATAAATACTCTAAAGAACAAGCAACATAACATCTTTCCGAGAAAGTAAAACTCGCACTGAGCTCTTATCATTGTCTTTAACTGCAGCTCATATGCCCCATAACGTTAGAGTCGAATCACGAGGGGAGCATTGAAGAAAAAGTTGCCTTATAGAAAAAGGGGTAGGCTCTCGAGAAACGAAGGTGTTCATGATAATTTAAGGAGTTCGTCTGATACTGGATATCTATACCTGCCTTGATCAATTTTTTGGATTTTCCATTGGACTCCTTCCTTCTGCCAGGAGTCTGGGCACAAGTATTGATGTTCAAGCAGTACCCGCCACAAGCACACCGTAGCCCTTTGACCCCGACCGGTACGACTGAAACTTCCCAAAAAAAAAAAATAGCCAGACTTGATTCTACTTGGCAATCCTAATAATGATTATTACTTAGGCTGCTTCATTCATAGCTCAAGACCCACACACGCAGTTGTACCCACTCTCGCCATATCGGGAATGGTTTACGGTGCAAGACGACCGTTTTGGGAAAAGCCACTGTGCAAACCGAGTTAGGACTATGAACATTGCTATGAGATAGCGGATACCGTTGCTTCAGATCTGAAGACCACACAGCCGCCATTGACAAGATAATAACTTCGAGAATGGTTTACGAAAGTGGCTATGCCCTCAAAATACGAATTCAACAGCAATCCCAGGCTTCAAAAGCCTTCACTTTCGCTCATTCCTATGAAACGTTCCTGTTTCTTATTCTCTTGTACTTGACCAACATTATATCAAGGAGAAAATTTCTTCCCTTGTCGCTGACATTTCACCCGTTTAATTTGGTATCAAAGTTGGCTGAATCAACGTCCTCCGCTGTCGTTCCTCTCATTTCTCGGTTTATACGCGAACTATCACATTATCATATTTTATAATGCCTCAGAAATTTCAATTATATGCCTATGACCCATCGGCCGGTGCGGCTATCGTCGCGATAATCTGTTTCTGCTTAACAAGTGCGCTTCACACATGGCAGTTGGTGCGCACCCGCAGCTGGTCCTTCATACCCCTGACCATAGGAGGATATCGTAAGTTTAAAACTTCCCGTCTGACTCAGATCACGTTGGACATATGCTAACAGCAGCACTTTTCTCAGTGGAAATCATTGGATACGTTTGTCGACTCGTGTCGTCCCACCAGAGTCCTAATTTCTCGAGGCCTCCCTTCATCGTACAGACGGTTCTTATCTTAGTCGCTCCCGCTTTCTTCTCCGCCAGTATATACATGCTTCTCGGACGAATCATACGGCTAGTCCAAGGAGAAAACAAGTCTATAATCAGTCGGAAATGGCTGACCAAGATTTTCGTCCTTGGTGATGTTCTTTCTCTGTTCCTGCAGGCTATAGGTAAGTAAACGCCGTATAAATCTCCAGAACTAAGCATATCTATCCGTACGCAGAGATGTATCTAACCTATAATTCTTTTAATCCAGGTGGAGTATTGATCACGCAAAAGGACGCGGATAAAATCGACCATGGTAAAAAGATCGTTGATGCTGGCTTGTTCGTCCAGATTGCCTTCTTTGGCTTCTTCATCGTCACGGCCACAGTTTTCCACATCCGCCTCACTATGAACCCTACCGCAGCCTCTCTTACCAAGAACAACCCCTGGCGCAAACACCTCTACACACTCTATATCACCAGCATCCTCATTCTGGTTCGATGTATATTGCGTGTTGTTGAATATCTGCAGGGTGTGTCGGGTTATATCATGACCCACGAGGTCTTTATATATGTCTTTGATTACCTTCTGATGTTCACCGTCATGGCAATCTTCAACATCATCCATCCTAGCGAGATATATGCCGTCTTACGTGGTGGCGGCAAGGTGTCGAGGTACTGCCGGACGAAAGAATATGGCATTGCAATGCTGGAGCGGCGCGTGCTAGATACGGTGGAAACCGGGCCAGCTTGGGAACAGAATGCTTCTCGCTGAAGAAGTGGACGTGGTATACATTAATTCCTTCCATTGCGGCTCCAGAAGCCTACCTGCATAGGTGACCTGTTAAGTCGCCGTTTGCAGCAGATTCTTTGATTACTATGGGATCTCCTAGATCCTTAGGATCTAGCTTCTTTGTCTAATTAGGGGTTAAATATGAGTTCAATCTTGACCCCCCCCTTTTTTCCCCCAGCACCCTAGATTCTAGCAAGAAGCAAGCAAGCGGGTAGTAGTCATCTAGAGCACTCCAGATATGACAAAACGAGGCCGTCTTATTTCGCTGGGTATAGTATACCTTCCGTGACAAAACATATATGTTTGTCCATTTGGTTCCACTCATATTCCTCGGCCAATACACCCTATCTCCTATCGTTACTGTATGCATATATAGAGCCGGCCCCTCGGCTACACTATACCACGTCCTTCGTACATTGCTTATTCTTCAACGCCACGACATACAATTTTTACTTTTCTACACTGGTCCTCCTCTTATCCCTACCATCCTATCATTTCCTGTGTTTCTAGCAGAAACTCTATCTTCATTTTACTGTCCTTGGACCCGTCTTTTTCCGATGTTTATTTTCTTTTTCGTTCAACAAGGCGGTCAAGAACCCCAGGCGGAACACATATCCGCACAAGCCCCTTCAACCCGCACAGAATGATAATCATTATAATTAATAATGCATAATATCCTGTTTACTCAACTTCATCTTCCAGATAGATCACATACATCAGCCATTAACCACCCCTCACATGTACCCTGCGATCATGTGATTCGCAATTACACAGCCTTGTCAGACCTCACAGCCTTGTGATTCGACCTCGCGTTTCTTGATGAATTGCGTTTCACAAGGGAAGGGAAGGGTGAAGACTGCATGTGCGGATAGCTTCGTATCGGACCGATGATCATTCATCTATTGCGCATTCTCGGTCCATTATAATCCTAATTGGGCGTTCTGTCAATGGTCGGTGAGGAAAGTGGTGGCTGAGACTAGTCTATGAACTTGCATAGTTTGCTCCGGCACATGGTTCTACAAGCACGTCTAAATCTAAAAATCTCGTGGCATGCTTTTAGGGTACAGATTTTATTTTGGAGATTTTTGTTGGTTGCCTTGTTGATAGTTTATTTGTGATATATATCGCAGAAGTGGGTCAGTTGGATATTGATTGTAGATAGGCGCGTCTGCATTCTATAGATCTCGTATCGGAGATAAGGTTTCTGCAAGTTGTATATACTCCGGAGGAAATAGGGTGTTGATCTTAAGTATCTAAGGCCGATATTCTGCTGTTTCTATGCGCTATATGTCCCTCTATTGTCCAATTGCTGCGTCTGTTCCGTTCACCCCCGGTGGATTTTCTTCGAGCCTGGAAGCCTGATTTGTCTCGGGAACGTGCAGACCATCACTGATGTCACGAGGAATGTCTCTGGAATCACTAAATCGTATAGTATATCCTGTTGTGATCACTGCCTTAAGGCTGCGTACATATGATATACGTCATCATCCCCGAGGCGAGCAATTGCGGATAGTAATATCCGCTCCCACTTAGCCGAGGGAGGGCTGGGAGGCTGAACTGTGGCGACAACATATACCCTACCCGCTATATTTGCATTCGATGGGATAGATCTGGCATAATGTAGCTGAATGAGTGACGGGTAGGCTAAAGCGTTTGAAACACCTGACGGGTTGCCTTCTCTAAATATTGACTGTTTTCGATCACCATATCACGAGGCGTCCATTTCGGTGAGAGGATCAGGACCCAGGACTGGATGGAAGCAACAGTCCGGGTTGCGTGTCACGTCTAGGGAGGCTGGGCGCTATGCTGCAGAAGTCTCCGTGGTGTGACGGGGTCTAGATTCCTGTTTCGTATGGAATTGGAATTGTTATTTCAGAGACAGCACTGGTCATGTAAGGAACGGAAACACTCCCATTGCAAATGATGAAATTTTCATTTCACAGTTGACATGACTTGCAGACAGCATCTTCGGCTGTTGATAGGATATGGTATTAGGTTGGCAGCGACGACTCGAAGACTATATATAGCATGAGAAGCCCCCCCCAAAAAAGCCCCAAGAATTCGACGTTATCAAATACGAGGATCAATGAACATAAACTTACTCTGGAGAACGGTTTGAGATGTTCATGCATCGCACAGAATATATGACTTCATTTCATCGAGCTCTTTAGATGTATCTTGGGACAACAGCCTCTCGTATGGATCGATTTCGCGCTTGAGGACATATTACAAAATATCTCACGGGGTACTGGACGAATGCGGACGAATCACACGAGTCCCGAACTGTCCGCGTCTTCCAACTTGCTGGAATCACTGACGAACGAAGAGATCCAGGTTGAATACGTAGCTAGTTTGATCATGCTTTATTGCTCCCATCTGCCTGTGAGATGCATGTCAAGATGAAGTTTCGGCCCGTTCCGACATCTTCCGGTGGGGTCCTGTGGTCATGCTTGAGATGATGATGTCGAGCAGTCAATGTGGCACCATTCAAGTGGTCTCATGAGCAGCATGACTGAGTGAACATCTTATGACGCTCTGGATATAGATGAGAACCCGGGAGAGGCTGATGCTAGTAACTAGCCAGACATCAGAATCCTGTACAGACGGCAGAGGCATCTCTAAATCGTTTCCGCTGATGATATTAGAGCATCAATAATCATGACAGCCTGTCATGCCTCGTCATAGTCAGCATTGAGATTAAAGACCAGCCAATTATTCCTGCTTTATTAAGCTCAGTTCGTACCCGTCCGTGATCAAGTTAGCTCTTGGAAGAAGCCTGCTCAAAAGTCATCCTTTCCAATCGACCCCGTGACCTGAAAACAAACAACACAAGGGGAGAGAGGATATGGTTACAATCAGAGATGATCTCCTTTATATAAAAGATATTGTTTGTCAATAGAAAGGGAATTTGGAACTGCTTGCAAGCTAGAACTGTTCCTGAAAACTTAGGTTTAGCGCGGCGGGGATAGTTCCAATACGAAGCGCAGTTCTAGTGCGTGCACGCCAAGCCCCGTGAGCGTTCCGGATAAGGACAAGCTGGCGCTTTCGACAAGCGGTTTCATACAAGATACGATTCCGAGCAAAGCGCTCGAACGCGCGTCCTTCTAATAATACAATCAACCGTCTAGAGCTGGATGGTGGAAAGAACAATCCCATTATACGCATGGCTGGTCCGGTGATCGAGTCCCCATCATCTTCGAGCAATTAAGCTCTGCTTCGCGACCGTAGCACTTGTGCCGGCGAGATCACATTATCGACAATGGCAGAAACCTGGAGCAGCGTTTGTCTGCACTGCGTCGACCTTGTCCGCAGCATTCCCGCGTATATCCTGCTTGGAAGTCTGCTGTCAAGCATCATTGGCGCGTTCGTGCTGGTCAGTGTCCTATTGTGCTGTCTATCAACCCAGATACTAACAAGAAGCGTCTTAGCTCTACGTGTTTCTCTATGCCGTCGCTCCCGAACCTCGAAAGCCATTCCCCGAGGAGAAGAGATACAGAGCACTAACCAAAGATGGATCCGTCACGAAGCCTCAACCGCTACCCTGCTGGCAGGATGCTTTGGACTCCGGACGCCAGAAGGTAGATGGCATTGCTATGGAGAAAGCGGACCTGCTCATGTCGGTAGTGGTCCCCGCATATAACGAAGAGGAACGATTAGAAGGAATGCTGGAAGAAGCGGTAAACTTCCTGGAACACACTTATGGAACGTTGGCCGAACAGAATGGACGTTTGGTCCAAACCAAGGCTCGACAACGCAAAGGCCAGGGACAGATAAATGGGCATACTACACAATCTCAATCAGTCAAGGGATGGGAGTTATTAATCGTGTCTGACGGCTCGACGGATCGAACGGAGGAGATCGCGTTCGCGTTTGCGCGAGATCATCAGCTTTCCCCGCATCCCAAGGGCTACGCCGGTCCCTGGACACCGCACCGCCACGAGGGTGTCCATATTCCCCCAGGTACTATCCGTGTTATCTCTCTGACCAGAAATCGAGGAAAGGGCGGTGCGGTGACCCACGGGATGAGACATGTCCGTGGGCAGTACGTGGTCTTTGCTGATGCGGATGGGGCCAGCAAGTTCGATGATCTCGAGAAGCTGGTGTCCGCCTGCCAGGAGATTGAGGATGTGCAGGGGCGGGCTGTTGCTGTTGGCTCTCGAGCACATATGGTCGGCAGTGAAGCTGTCGTCAAGGTACGCTGAACCGCTCAACTGTCGCACGTTGAGGCCACGGACTCTAACTAGAAATAGCGCTCGAAACTACGCAACTTCCTGATGCATTCCTTCCACTTGATCTTGTGGCTCCTTACCCCGCCCAAGACGGCCATGATCAAAGATACCCAGTGCGGGTTCAAACTCTTCTCTCGTGCTTCTCTTCCGTACATCATCCCCTATATGCATTCGGAAGGTTGGATCTTCGACGTGGAGATGCTGATGCTTGCTGAATTCGCCAAGATCCCCGTTGCGGAGGTCCCCGTAGGATGGCGAGAGGTCAAAGGCAGCAAACTCAATGTAATCTGGGACAGTCTTGGGATGGCTTGGGGTCTCGCAGTCCTGCGAGCTGCATGGGGGTTAGGAGTATATAAGACAACATGATACATGGCAGCAGATAATCGTTTCCTAATCAAAATTAAAAGATCAATGGTCACTTGTTCAGGTCGCCTATAGATTCGTCCTTCCCCAGGAAGATCCACTAGTATGTCTGTGGATTTGCAGCCGTCTGGGGAAGCCGGTTCAGGCCCATCCCACTGTAGTAAACAGTATTATTAACCTCGGTTGCTTCATTCCCTGTCACTTTCTGTCTCGATTCTGGTGTAGTGCGTCTTCAAAGATGCGGTGAGAAGAGAGCATCCACCGTCAACTTGGCCCCCCTAAATAGACTCCCGACCGTTCCGGATGACGATGGACAGCTGCGATTTATCGGGAGTGTCTGACCTGCGTGGAGTGAAACCATTCGTCGTGTAAGGATGTTTTATGCTCTGAACGGAAGCCGACAGGCAAAGTGGTCGTATCATCACTGCTGCTCCGTGCCAAGTCGCGCAGTTCTTTAGAGCTTCCGAATAGCGCGCAACAGACGCGACGGTCTCGCCCGATCACAGCGGGCCGAAGACCTAGACCGTCGCCTCGGCATTCAACTTAGTACGTTTCTGTGATGGATATGACTCCCCCAACGTTAAATATCCCGTCCATAGGACAGCTCTCAACCGTACACGGATCTCAGTCCTCCTAATGTTCTAAATCCGTCCCGAGAGGCAATGGGTCCGGTGGAGCCCAGCCTTATGGAGGTCCGAAGATAGGAACTTAACGGTGACTCTCTCTTTGCTCTGTATCCGCTTTGCGCCATGGAAGGATGTGCACGTACCGCTTGCCGCAGACACAGCCAGCGTCTTGTGTTGTCTGTCATCCAGCAGAATTGTCGTTATGGATGTCAAGCGGTGGATCAAGCGGTGTTGTAGTGTCCGTTGTGGTGTCAGCAGAAGTAATGCAACTAATGACTGGCCCGATGCCCTTGATCCTGGCGTTTGAAACTCTCGGCCAGCCTCCGGGAGGCAGACCACCGGGCCCGGCATACTCCGATCGTCGCTACTTGTTCGTTGATCGGATGCCATGCCATCCCTGATGCGCCCGAGTTGAAAAGCTTTGTCTCTGCTCCTTTGGGTGACCTTTTCTTCTTACTACTCCAAGATGTCTTGAATAATAATCACATTTCCTAGGCAGAATAGCCGATTTTGTTGTTGATCCGTTATCAGGAGCTCGTGCGAGCCCGAGATATACTACTAAATCTTGATGTTTGAAACAAAGATGGCGAACTACCACTACTACCAGTCCATTTCGCAGCCTGGCGCTCGAAATGATACTCTGAACAAAGCACATCTCCTGCGACTTCCCGCGGAGCTGCGCCTGAAGATCTACGAATATGCCCTGGCAGTCCCAAACGAATATATGGATCAGCCATTGATCGTGGTCAATGATCGGGGCAATACCTTCACAGCGCGCGGCCGATATCGAGCGCTCAACATGTGCCCGAGCTGGGTTGGCGAAGATGGCACGGCACGTAAGCTGTTGTCCGTCAACCGGCAGATTCACGATGAAGCAGAGGACCTCCTCTACTCGCGATACACATTCTTCTTCCTCAACTCCTTTAACCTCGAGCGAGCGGGCGAATTCCTCGACACCCTGAGCACGACAGCGCGCAGTCGCATCCGCAGCGTCGGCTTCGAGATCTTCTTCTTCGTCCACACCCAAACCGGCGTGCCCAAGCGGACATTGAGACTATACGAACAGGTCGGGCGCGAGATGATGAAGCGGCTTCCGTCGTGGAAGAGTGTCATCTTCTACTTGGATCCCCGATTCTACTTCCCATCCGCCACTGTTGGTGGTCGCGAACTCTCTGCGCGCGGCGTCCTGTACCTTGCTACAATCTTTGGAGCTATGGGAAAGGAAGTCCACTTTTATCCTGTCCAGGCCATGCACCGACACGTCCTCGAGGAAGCGGAGAGGATTGTGCGGAGAGGTAGCCGTTCTCAAGATCGTCCGTCGCTGTAGAAACCGCTCGCAGATATACTCACAGTCACCATATACCCCCGGGTTCATCGATTGCATCCCGACTTCCCCACTCTCCATCTTTGACGACCGCTGCGCGTTCCTAGGCATGGCATGCCAGTGAAAATGCCCCCTTTGGCGAACATAATATACACTTGAATATACTCCGACCGGTGGCTTGGGAAAGCTGCCGATGCATGATGACGTCGCTTTTTTTTTTTGGAACTTGCATTCGGGTTTGCGATTTACAAGGGTTCAAGGAAGACTTTATTCCGCTCTATCGGCGAAATTTTTGGCATGAATATATATACTATCTACAGACGGACGGGGCGTTAATTGCATTTGGAACTCGGTGATGACTTGATGGATCTATAGACCTCGTTTTAATGTACGATAATAACGACCCGATAATACCACCGCGTATCTTTCTCTTTTCATGCAACAGCCCTTGAGCATTTGTAGAGGATTATTATGCAGTACTTTTCACAATCAAGAGGAAGTGACAGAACAGAAAGAGTTGTGGTGATCGAGTATTGCAATCCTGATCACCTACGTCATCAGTTCGTGCCGATTAACATACGTCCCTGCCCTTTGTACACACCGCCTGAATTCTGCCGGTGTTGCCCGCCTTGGAACGAAGATATGCTGTGGCAATACTTTAGCCCTACTCCGTATCTTTCCGTCAGCCATGTGGCTCTGCTGTTCAGTGCTGGCCTTCCTAAAAGAGATATTGGCCAATGGCAAAAAAATACTCATTGAAAATCTTTCTTTCTTTCTTTCTTTCTTTTTTTTGAACCAGGGAGTGTTGTCGCTTGCACGCACACCATTTCTTGAGGGGTTCTCAGCTGCAAGATCTTCCCATCAGTAATTATGTACTCATTTTGAGAATACGATAATGAACAAACAGGCAGAATCTGAGGCATAAAAATCCCTCTTTATGGGTATTTTAGGGGACAAAGTTGAAATGAAATAGCAAGACTCCGAGGGTCTGATCTGTCCTATCTCCGGGAGCGGATGGCCGATCAACCAAGTAAAGTATAGTTAATACACTTCATATTGGGGGTATATTCTGATAAGGAGACAACATTTTATGTATCCAGAGGAAATAACCACATACTTTTCACTTCTCCGGGGGATTTTTGTGCTTTAGTGACATAGTACTTGAACAACATCATATTCCGAGACTTCATTTCATCCAGGTCACGCTCAGGAGGAATCCAACCTTCATCATCAGTATCTAGCATCTCCTTGATAAATCTGCGCATCTCGTGCCATTCTTAATAAATGGTGAATTGGTGTTTGTGCCATGCGATCTGTTCATCAGTGAAATATAGCGGCAGACGACTTCCTGACGGAAGGCCTAAATCCCCTTGATTGAGAGATATCTCAATTAGTATCTCTCTGAGAGGTAACACTCCCTCATCCCAAGTCTCTCCACAACGATGGAATATCTCCTTCAATTCTGGGATGACTTGCATTGCTTGCCAAGCTTTCCTGTTGTTCAAAAAACTTGCGACTTCGTAAGCTTTCGTCCACGTAGCTTTCGCCTTGTCATACAGTGCGATCTCCTTCTCTTCATCGTCCATATTCTCAAAACCTGCAGGAAGTCCTGGCATTACGTGGCCTACTTGATAATCCTCAGGAGGAGTGAGGAAGACGGGCCATCGGACTTGTAAAAATGCAGGACTCACGGGAGTATTCTGCCAGTCAATAATGCCAGTCACAATTCCCGGATCATTCTCGGAGACGAATATATTGCCCATGTGGAGATCGGTATGCCATAGAATTGGTTGGACCTTATCCAAAAGCTTGGCGCTATTTGCTATGGTCGGCAGAGCTTCCTTCGCCATGTGAAGGAGAGGACAATGATCTTCTGTGGAACCATGTAGAAAGGATGGGAGCTGCATGTTGGAATGCTGGCTGACCCTAAAGAATGAGCGGTCGATTAAAGACTCGCCCATATTCGCAAAGCATCTTCCCTGTGTAGAAAGAATAAGCAATCTTGAATCACTTAGAGACGATAATACCTACAAGGGCCACAATGGGCATCTGGAAGAGACTGGCCAGGCCGAAGAAGCCGGGAAGGATCACAAGAAGGACCTATACAGAATTCACCTTCGGGGTCGATGGATGAATCCAATGGTATCGTCTCAATCTCGTTCAGACCACTCTTATAATATAAACTGCCATATGCCTGAAACGGAATTTCGGAGAGCTCACGTTCCCATTGAGTGAGACGTTTGATCAAAGATATCCGATTATGTTCGCCCATTTCATCCCATTTCTTGAAAATCTGAACACCGGGAACTTTTCCCATAATGATATATTCTGCCCCAACTGCATTCGACGCGTCGGAGCTCCAGGCCTAGACTCTGGGAACGGGAATTGTCGTCTGATTTCTTACTAGTTAATTCAAACATGTCAGCTAATTGGACTAAACCAATTTCTAGAAGTCTCGTCTCACTGAATCTTAGCACAGCGACTTCTGACGCCGTACAGTACATAGGTCTCCCTGCATTCGGACAGGGTATCTTGACGATATACTCAGATGCATCCTCTGTTGTGATAAGTAATGCCTTGCTAAAGCCACCCTCCAATCTTTTCTATCCTCACAACGGACGATTTTTCGGATCCGGAGACGCTTGAAATTACGTCACATAATTTTTCAATATTGAAACGAACATAGCGCTTGGAAAATTGAAATTTCTCGCCCCTAAGGAATCGTCCATTCGTGTAATGAAAAGTTTTTCTCTGGAAATCGGATTTCCTATTGTGTTATTAGTATTAAATGATACTAAGTCTTAGTAAGGCATTGTTAGGCACCTCGATATTCGATAGAAAAATGCCCTCTGCCCAGCATAGACGAAGAAGGCGGATAGCTGTAAGAAATTCGGACTCTGTAACTTTTCCTAAAGCCTTTTATAGCTCGAAGCATTGTTGGTCTTTGTGGTCATCTAACAACCCCTTAGTATCGTTCAGGCAAAAGCTATAGTTCCAGGAATATGTCAGTCCACTCCTCATGCGGTTAAAATGGTGGGAGAAATGAGAGAATAAGTGAGTGGAAATGATGCTCTACATTAGCCCTCATTTTTAGCGTCAAATCCACAGGCACTCTCATTCTAGTTGTAAAATTACTCGATTCATTATCTTTTGAACCATTATCTCTGCGTCACATCCCTCCTCGACCAGTTCTAGGTTGGTTGTTACGTTCAAGAGTGACTTTCTTGCCTGTCATCGAGGTTAGGCGGTTCGTGCCTGGAGAAATACCTAAAGCTAGCGATCGTCGCGAGTGGGCATCATTGGCCACTGACGTCGCCTCTTCCTATTTCCCCGCACAGGGGGCCCGCTATCCGCCAACGGCATCCTCTATGATCTAGCAGTTGCTTGAAAAAGACCCCGTTCCACTTACTCACTTACATTCACGTGTTTATAGTCTTACGAGGAGGGGTCGATATGCAAACTCCCTGACTACGACTATATTCTTTCCTGCGATCGCTAACTTGCTCGCCAGTGGGGATCTTGTCGCCTTGTCCATGCGAACAGTGTCCTGAAAAACGCCCCAGGGGACCCATCGACCCTACTACGTGGTTCTTGTCCCGCTGCCCTGCTGCAGGTCTAGCAGACCAATTCATCGATTTTCTGCGCCAATATAAGAACATCATCCTCGTGAGGTCTGGTTAAAAAGGTTCGGAGGTGCTCTCTGCCCCATCCATCCCATGGACTAACTGAGCCCTCTTAGCACACCGCCCGATGCCAGCGATCTATCGTTCTAAGATTCCTCCGGACTGCAGTGCAGCAACAGCTCTGTCCAGTACAGACTCGCAACCAAGATGAAGTCTACTGTTACCTCCAAGAAGCTGAATGGGCACGGGAGCCTCTACAAGGAGGTCCGCTTCTCCCCGTCCGCAACCCCGATTCCGATTCGTCGTACCCAGTCCGTGGCTACTAGCAATCCGTTGCTGGATCCGGTCTACGCAGCGTCCATTGGCAGCAGGACTGCCGACGTGGACTTGTATAATCAGGTTCAGACCTATGTTGAACAAGCGAGGGCGCTTCTTGATAGCCAGAGAGCGAACTTTGAACGTGAGAGGGAAATATTCGAGGAGGAAAGAAAGCTATGGAGTCGGGAGAGGAAATTGTTGAGGGCACGAATCGCAGAGCTGGAATCTGCTATGAGGGGCCAAGCGGATGGGCCCAAGGTCTCCGCGGTAGGGTCTTTCATGTCGAGTTTTAAGTGGAAGCAGGTCTCATTTGCTCCCCAACCGTCAGGCGGGGAGCTGACCAACAGCTATCCCGTGTGGGAAGGTTCCAGTCCGGGACCCAAGCCGACGAGGGTATTTGCAGAGGAGAATAAGAAGTTGGACCAGCTAGGACCACTTGAAGAAAGCGGAATCGGAGCTGCACCGTCTCTGGACGCGGCATTGTCACCCTTGTCTCGAGCCGCTGATCCCTTTGCAGGACCTAGCGTGCCGGTGCCGATCGAGAAGCTCGATAGTACACTAGATGGCATTACACTGAAATCTACTGCTCTGCCACCGAATGTCGTTGCGAGGGTCTTGACTCCGCCGTCTGCGTCACCTTCAGGAGGGTCTGGTTCTGATGACGCCTGCGCAGACGCCCAAGCACCGAGCCCGGAACGAAAGAAGAGCCTTACGCTCAAACTATCTGATCTAGGGCCTCCCGACGTCAATTTGAAGAGAGATGCTGGACATACACCAATGGTTATTCTCGGGACAGACCCTGACATGAGTCAACAGTCTCTTGAGGAGGTTCCTGACGCAGAAAACCGTGTTGAATCCACAATGACCTCGTTATTTCAACCGACAGAGCTCTCTGATTCCTACTTTCCAGATGTCAAAGATGTGACCGATGACCCAGCTCTGAAGGGCCCACTTTCTTTGCAGAACGACGAAAATAAGGACAATGGTTTCCTCGCAGAACTTAATCAGAAACTTCTAGATGAGGCACGGAAGCTGTTGTCTAACCGCTCGAGCTTTCCAGCAGAAGACAATACAGACGACGAGAAACATGATGATGATGATGAAGAAGAAGAACCGGAGCCGGAATTGAAGTTGAAGAGCACTACTAACTTTGGCACGGCGTTTGGATCTTCCGATTGTGGGAGGGTCTGAATCTGAAGCCGTCATCTAACAGCTATATACTGCCACATAAGCCCGAACATCTAGACCTCGCAGCACTTTCCAGTGACTGCTTGTTTGTTTCCATTTTTAAAAAGCGATGTTTTGATATGTGACGAACATATATACTCTGATGATCTTGGCATGATACCTGTTTACAGCGATGTTTCATATAACTGATCAGGAATTTTGGATGTTAGCGAAAAGATCTGAGTTTTCCTAATTTCAATTCATTAAGCATTCGGGTGTGGTATGTTCTATCTATCGAATCGAGTATATCAGATAGGGGACCGAGATTTGCTAGTTTAGTACTCGATGCGCAGGTACCTACTCCCGGCTAGAGGCATCCCTTGCATGAGGGTCCCCATGTTACCCCAACCTTCGATATCCCAACGCCGTTCCTGCTTTCTCTTCTTCAAGTATTCCGTGCTGCTTAACTGAATTGACCAAACAAGACGATCGTGCGTCTTGAAACTTTCTTAATAGTAGTAATCTTCTGACAAGGTTGTCGATATTTCCCATAATGTATGCCATTTCTGCAATAACCCCCGGTTGACCCCTTCATTACCACTATCGATTGTATCGCATATTTCTTGACCAATCCTTGCTTCATGTATGATATGGTAAGAGCCAGAAGACGCTTCTGCGTATCAGGTGATGGCCATCGTGGGAGATAATCTCCGAAGTCCTTGCCCTTGTGAAGACATAATATGCTGCATTCTTGCCATATCTACTTCTTCTCGTTCAAGTATCTCACTGTCGATCGTTCTACTTTTGTTTACCGTTCAACTACACGTTAGGAAACTTGCTGGGTGATTCCTATATAGTTCTCTTTCAATTTACACTTTTTCCCATTTCCCTTGGCTTTACCTGCTGCTCTATACGCTCTCTGACCAAACATTATTGCCCCTAACCGCAAGATGCACTACCCTGCTTTCCTCTCCTTTCTGCTCCTCGCCGGACCTGCGACAGTTCTCGCTTCTCCTGTCGCGTTCGGTGTCCCTGTGGCCGACAAGATTCTCCCGGAGGTATGATTCCTAGCAGCTTTTCATATGGCAAAGCTCTTGTCGTCATCTCAGAGCACCTTCCAACACAAAGACGCCTGCTCTCCTTGAAACACTCGCTAATATGTGCCCATTATTACTATCCAACAGACCAAAGATCTCGTCCAGAGCGTCCCTAATGCCGTCAAAGACGTGAAGAACCTTGTTCCGATCCCTCGCGACGTCGAGCACGAGAAGGAAAAGCGACAGACTACTTCGGGATCCTCAGGTGCTAGCGGGCTATTTGATATGCTCGGGGAGGAGGTCGAGCAGGAGATCGCGGCTAAGGGAGGCCTTGCGGCGATCTTTAATTCCAGTTCCTCAAGTTCGAGTGCGATGTCGAAGATTCCGGGAATGAATAAGCTGGAGAAAATTACTGGAGATTCGTCTTCGTCGGATGATAAGGATAAGAAGAAGAATAAGAATAAGAACAAGAATGACGGTGGTAAGAACATCTTGAACGACTGCAGTGCTGGTTAGGAAAGAAAACTAACACGAGAAAGACGACTAAAAGACCGCTCGACATCCACATCGACAACGGCATTCCCTTTCCGACGTAGTCGCCATGATCACTCTTCGAATCCGGTCATATTCGAAACGCACCCGCGGTTCGATCGTCATTCCGTGCCGCTATTAGATCAGGACAAGAAAGTAGAGCAGGTTAGTGCGATGAGAAGATCCATCCCCGAATTTTATCCCGTTGATGACCCTCCTCCCCCGGCTGTTGGTCCTGATTTTGCTGTCCCTAAGCTTAAGAAGGATACTTCCATGGGGACTGGGGGATGTGGATGGGTTGGTTTTCGCGATGAGGGAGTGTGAGTGGGCGAGGGGAGTTTGGAGGGTATTCTTGTTTCTTTTTCTGAGTGATAGATGATCTGTATTTAATCATTGGACATCTTATTTTATTTTCTTTTTCTCTTTTTGATTTTTTTTGTTTATTTGAGAGGTAAGAGGATTGAGAATTCGAACAAGCGCCGGGCCATCTAATTTATAAGTCAAGGAGACTCCGAGCAGGATTGCCTTCTACAGCGACCTCGCATAGAGAAGACTAGACTGACATCTCTTCTGAAGAGGAAATGAAGGGATATGGTTTCTAGAAAAAGAAATGAATTATAAGTTCACCATGGCTTGAGCTACCTTTCCATCTTTGGAACCACGTGTGTACGCCTTGAAACGCCTATCATCTCAATCGTTATGTACTGGATTATGATGGCTCTGGGATTTCAATTGGAACGGATAAAAAGAAACGACGCAGCAGTTAGAGCGAGAAATCTTGAAACCTTGAACTTAACGAAGGTGTGTATCATGATCCAAATCAACCAAATCCTCAGTGCCCCTTTCGCTTGTTCGCCTCTCTACGTCGTCATACGGACTGGAGACAGCGTTCAGCATCCCTATGAAGTGCTCAGATTCCCGCCTCGAACATATTGGAATAGGTATTGTCAAATTTGAGGTCATGACATCATACGCCCATCGTGAAGTCATGCTCGATACCAGGCGTCACACTGGCGATGAACTTGAGGAAGACGACGAGATACTGGTCGACTCGGATGGCATTCTGCTGGTCGTCGTCTTCGTGGCCTTCCAGCACTTCCCACTCGTCACCGCCATTTCCGCCAGCAGCAGCGACGCCAGCAGCATGGCCCTCGTCGGCGAGAGAGAGACCCTTTGTGTCGTCCACCAGACCCTGCAAGCCGCTGTCTGCCTTGAGCTTGGCTGCGTCTCCAGCCGATTGGGCGTCCTTGAGCTTCTGACGACGGATCCGGAGCGCTGCGTCGGCGCGATCAAGGAGAATCTTCATGACAGAAGCGTGCTTGCAAGGATGGACACTGGCCATCTTGACGCTGCCTTCGAACCAGGGGAAGTCTTCAAGAGTGACAGTCTTGTCTTTGTAGTCGCCGACGATATCTTCCATCATCAGATGAGGCGGGAGCGGCTCAGAAGGCGAAAGGTATCCGGATAGGTAGAGTCGCGGAGTGCGGTAGAAGTTGGAGTACGTGATATAGAGAGTGTATGTTCGAAGAGGCCTGTATATCTGACGCCATTAGTAAAATGCCATATTGATCAGAGAAAAGGAATTTACAATCAATGTATATAAGAAAGGTCAGGAATAACTCACGCAGTAGTGCTTGACGTGGCCGGTTCTCTGATGATAGCCTCATCGTCATCTTCATCCTCCATATCCGGAATTTCATCCTCTTCCTCCTCACGCTCACCCATGTTACCAGCTTCATCAACCGTCCGAACATCTCTCATCTTCGCTTCCTGACTATCTGCGAATTCCCTTCCTCCGCCGGTTCTCAACCAGCCGTCCTCATCGTCTCCGCCAGCCCCATCGCCCAACATATCCTTGATGATAACATCTTCCTGTCCAGCATCTCCTGCAAAATTGTCGTTCAATCGTCGATGACACGGCACACCGCGAGTTACGAGGAACTGCTTCCCAGGAGGTAGATAAGAGACTCGCTTGGCGGGGGTGGAGGCATCCGCCCAGGACCAGGAGGGGAACTTGTAGACGAGATAGTCACCAGCGAGGACGAACTCCTCTGGAGTAATCTGGCCGGTAGAGCGAAATGTTGAGGTCCGCGAGACGGGTGCCAGACGATCCCGCCAGGTGGACAGTGTAGAGTGGAGGATATTCATATCGATGTCGCTGCTCCTTGTTCTCCTCTGTAGATGCGGGGTACTGATGCTACGGGAGCAGTCGATGGAGAGGAGTTCTTGTGTGAAATAACAGAGATAATACCAGAGAGACTGTCACTTTAGGTGGTTGCCTGAAAATGACAGTTGCCTCTCAGTAAGCAGGCGGTATAAAGAAACAGGAGAGCTGTGGCGGTCGTTCGATCACATTGGAGGACCTTCTGCCTACACTTCGCGGGGATGACGGGGAATTTCTTGGCATCACCTGCTGGCGGTGGCTGACTGAGGCCGTCACGCTGAGCCGGCGCCTGGAACTGCCCAGTGACAGGATCCTTGGATCGGACTGAATCACTGAGAGGAATAATTCTGATAGGCAGATACTGTACTGTAGTTCTCTGATATTACATAGAATCAAATAGACTGCTTAGTACTATATTACACTGCAGAGCTCCGACAATTGCCACCATCCAAGCTACATAACGTGCCTATACCGTGTCATTACTTCGGGTCCATCTCCATTAATGCAAAAGTAGAAGGAGAAGAATGGGCATATTGAAGGTACGATCCCACTTCTGTTTGTTGTACCGGATCAGCGCATGCGGCGACTGAAGCCATCCAAAATAAGGAAGATTGGGCGGGCCGAATGATTCGTTCCGCAATATCACTACTGTGTCTGCAGTCAAGGAATGAGTTGCAGCTGCTGGACTATCCTGTTGTTCTGCGCTTGATGCAACAATTGCACCTCTGGCTGGGGCCCTTTTTTCTTGGAGGGATTCCTGAATAGTCGGAAGCTCTGATCACCGGATCATGGCCGGTAACCCCTGCAGACTGTAGGTGGTTATAGATAAATGCCTCTGTGGTCCGCAAGGACATTCTCATCCATGCTCATTCACCTTCTTCCAACATCTTTCTTCTTTCCATCTCTGCTTCCACCTCGTCAATCACCAGCGGAATAGGTCGCGTCTTCCATTTCTCCCTTTCTGCCCTGACGAAGTTCTCCATGCTACCCATTCCCACTACTAGAAACCCAAGCTCTTCCCGATCAACATCAAAGACCTCCCACCACTCTCCATCGACCAGCTTTACGCCCTTCTCCCGTGCAGCAAGGTATATAGCCGCTACCGCCAAAGCATTCGGTTGGTGAGTGACGTAGAGGAGCTGCGGCGATAGAAGAGCCGCATTAAGGTGCTCGAAGACACGTTTGGCCACGGCTGAAGAAGACGTGCCTAGTGTCTGCAGGTACGTCAGAGCGATCGTGTGAGGAAGCGCGACGTGCGTGTTGAAGCCTAGTGTACGAAGAATGGTTGATTCGATTCGCATCAGGACCAGCCGCTCGGTCTGGTAGCTCCCTTCGGAGAGATAGTATGTCTCTGGAGAGGGCTTCTCGCCTAGACCTTTCGGATTAACGAACCACAGAGGAGACGCTGGAGACAGGAGGAAGGTGTAGACATTCAGAACGGAGCGTGGAGATGTGGGCTGAAACGAGAGCTTTGCGCTCAGGTACAGGGAAGCCGCAGACACATCCTGTCGGAATAAATGTCAGTTGATCTCATTCACACATTGTGTAGACTAGCCACATACCTTGGCCGCATAGATCCCAAGACTGCCGCCCTCAGGTCCGATCCAGAAACGCGTATAAGTGACTATGGCCTGTGCGATAATATCCTGGGACAGTCGCAGAAGGATACCGGCAGCTTGTGTCAGCTGTGCACCAGCATACCGGATGGAGGTCTCCAGATCCAATGGGATGCCATCGAGGGACGAAGACGAGGTTGATAACTGGGCTGGAGTCGCTAAAGCATTGGACAGATGCTCGAGCTCTAACATGGGAACCATGCTGGGCGGGTGGTGAGGAAAAGCTATCAATGTGCTGAAGGAATAAAGTCGCGCCCAGTGGAGCTGTCCGCAGAAGAAGCTTGCGGAGGTGTGGAACAGCCCGAGGAATCTATCCACGGTACCATCACCGATAGAACTGTATGAGTATGTGACCTTACATATTGAGACGCTATCGAGACTCCTTCATTGTTTAAGTGTCAGAAGTAATGAATCCCTAGCCAATCGTGCTTTCCAGGATACTCAGCCGTGGTCGTCTACCACTGCTGTAACAGATGCAATGTCACAGATCCCGGAGAAACGTCGGAAATGGACTCCGCGCAACGCCCTCTACGCCCTCGCAGGCATCTCAACACACCTTTATTGCAAGAGGGTGTATTACTAACTAACGAGTGCAGATAGTATGAGTACTTCACTGGACAGGAACAGGTGAGGCAAATTTGTCATCCGGATGACAAGAAAGCACATCGAGTCTGCATATTTGCGAGTTGATTGACATCTGCCTGAGCAAGACATCCTGGAATAGCGTTGGTTAGATCACAGGAGGAGATCAAAATAGCAACTGATGCCCTTATATTCTTCCTTGCATCTTGATGATTCGTGCAGGATGCAGCCACTTCTATTCATGGCTATCCAGCAATATTCGCCTTCAGCTGCTCGTGGATGCATTGATCAGCTCCATCGCCGCGTGTGCATGAGCGGTGGGGAGGCACGTTCAGCCACCGCAATTTTGGCAGCATCCCCCAACCTCGCGATATATTATTATTCACGACTCCACAACCAGATAAAGGGAGCAGCCTCAGGCCAAAGATTCTGAAAAAGTTCCGACCCTCACATATCTCACCAGGGCCTTTCTGCATCAATTATCATTGCAGTCTCTCTCGTTACCGCCTCGTCTCTCCTTACCAACTCCATCCACCTTTGTTCTAGCTTATCACGGGGCACGTGCACCCCTCCGGCCTGCGACCGCGCCGTTTCATCCCAGTTAACGGACTGGAGACTCCACCCGCCGTTTCTATCGACACATCCCCCGATCGTTGTTTATCCCTATTCCCCTGATTTCTACCTTCACGGGAAGGAAGAATAATCACCACCAACCCTTGTCCGGTCCCTTACCATTTTCGCTAGCAGCTTGTCAAAAAAGCTGCCTGGAACGCCGATTGGCTGCTAATCGGCTTTTTGGATCTGCATTCTTTGGCTTGACCTACGTGGAACGACAAGGTCGGGAGCCCCCCGACTGGGACGCCAGACGCGGACGGACAGACGGCCATCCCTTCCTTCTCTGGCCCTCTCTTCATTCCGTTGGAAGCTTGGATCAGCCCTTTAGAGTCTCCATCAATGCTCGAAAACGTCCAACCTCCTCCAACCCAGATCCATCACACGTCCAATTCCTTCTTGACCGGTTCCACGATACGACCAGTGGATGGTGACACTTCCTACCAGACATACGATGACTTTCGAGATTCAGTACTGGCAACTGCAGCTGCACTGACAACTCAGAATCCCGAAGGGCCGTCCGCAGCGCTAGCACAGAAGCCTGCTCGCTACCTATCTCATCATCGACGTGCGAACACCGAGCTGGTCACTCGACAACCTGCCCTGCTCACTGGTCTGCTCGGTGCTCAATCGAAGTCTCTTGAAGATCTCACGAAGAAAGACAACACATACTGGGAAACTCCGACCAGGAAGAAGCTCGAAATCCGAGGGAGAATCTTAGTGGACTGGTTTCAGGGGAAGTCTGACTCCGTCAACCTGGGAGTCTATATTTCCCCGCCAAAGCAAACTCCTGCGAACATGTCGTCCGTGTCAGTACCAGAGAAGGGGCATGCGCGCCAAATGAGTGAATCTGCCGTCCAGATGAATCGTCTACACAGAATCAGTGCTCCTTCACCCTTAAAGCAAGTCACCTCGACAAGCCGCTTTTCCTTCTTCGGGTCGAGGAAGCAAGAAGGCAGGACGCTAGAACCGCCAGAGCCCGCTGATGACGAATTCCTGAACTTGGACATCAATGCGGCTCTGTTCCCTCCGCGTCTGAGTAGCGGAGACCCCCAAGAGGGCTTCGAGTGTCTTAAGGCAAACGCTGAAGATGTGCTCCGTCGGTTGCAGGCGGCCTACAAGGAACGCACATTCGCGTTGCACCAAGTACTTGCCGAAAAGATGGAACAGCAAGAGGAGCTTGAAGAGGCCCGCACGCGGGTGCAACATACTAAGACTCAGCTAGACGATATGGCTGAGAGAGTCTTAGAGAAGGATAAAGCCCTGAAGACAATGACACAGGAACTTGAACAGGAAAGGGAAGCACGACAGAAGGAGAACGAGACCCGCAGGCGTTCTGTCTGCTTGAAGCCTTCAGACCATGAGGACGGCCTGAGCGATCTCGGTGCGGACTTGCGGACACCCAGACGACAATCGAAACGGGCTTCTGCTGCCACTTTTGCTACCAGTGACTCTGGATTCGAATCAGGTGATGAGAGCACCGCGGAGAGCATCTTCTCCCGAGAAAATGAGTGCCTCAACTCCCCCGTGTCCACATTCGCCTCACCGTCTCCTAGCGCTTCTCAAATCACGCTGCCGGTATCCTTGACAGCCGCTATACAAGCCCCTCCAAAAGAGTCAAGACCGGCCCCGCCACCCGTCCGCACTTCAGCCTATGATCGAGTTATCACAGGCCTTGCGGGGGCGTTCACCGGAGGTAGCTCAAAATGCACAAATTGCCACGGTGTGCCCTCGTCGGAAGCATGGAGTGTCGTCAGCATCCTCAAAGAAGAGAACAAAGGGCTGAAGGGGCGGATCAGTGAACTCGAGACTGTCATTGATGACTGCCTGACTCTTGTTGGCCCCTGAGCAACGACCGCTCTATACGCTTCTCCGCAGTTACTGCTGGGAAAGACTGCACGCACCGATATGTTGGTCGATGATAACTACTACTTCTTGTAGGATAGATTATACCAGGAGAAACCGGCGTTGATTGTGACCATTTGGAAGAGTCAATTTGGCGTTCGAGACCCATCGTCTCTCTATCCTGTGTTATCAGGTGAAATTCCCTTCGGGCATATTTCTGGACTCAATGTTTTGATTTTTTTTATGCAAGAAAATATACCACTGCGTGATATCAGCAGAGATTGGAACTACGCATATAGAAACATATGATGCATACCATCAATACAGTATGACTCGTATATTTTCCAGCCAAAATTCCTACGAAAGTCCTGGTTGTAGTTCGATATAGTAATGGCGGCAGATCCAAGGTTAGGCAGGCAAGCCGTCCATGGATCCTCGTCGGGTACTACGGTCATCCGTTGCCCGACTAAGTTATGCAGCCAGCCGTACGCCAAAATCCTCAAGACTTCGCTACCTCTCTCGGTAACGCTTCATCCGCTACATCAGAATGCAAACAATGTCATCAGTATCTATTCCGTACACGAGAGGCTTTATTGCTGCAGACCAGTGTGCACCGCCATTCTCAACAATGGCGGTCTGGCATTGCTATTCTTACATTCTTAGCTGGTGTGGCGGTGCGGGTAGGTACCTCCAAGGCAGCCAAAACGAGAATCGCCTGTTAATGCTCTCCACATGGACCTTTCAGGCGCCAAGTCAAGCGCCCTGATGCAGCATGGGAATTGTCCGCTTGCTGTGGAGTGGATAAACGTGTGACTGCGCCCATGCGGTCTTTCCAACTAATGTTGCTGTCTCTCGTCATAAAGTGGTCGAATCAGTGCAGGGGAGATGTTCTAGCCTCACCTATGACAGTTTTCTGAAGGGCCTGCTGTGATTGTGTACCTGACTTAAAGAACGAGGCGCCTTTCTTTTGTCCGGACTCTGGTGATCGGTTTTTATATTTGAGAGTTGGTAGCTGAAATCCTATCTTTTTCTTCATCCAAAGCTCTGTTGAATCTTTTCACAGCCCGAGAACTACTTCCGTATAAGGAGTATTCCCGACTATTCTTTGATTCGTTTTCTCTTCTTACCATGCCCTACATCGCAAACACTCCCGAGTCGGTTCTCCCTCGATCTGATTCACTCAACCCTGCTACTACATGTAGAGGTCTGACTTCTAATGGCCGGCCATGTCGACGGCCTCTGGCGTCCTCCCCACACTCTTCTCCTTCGTCAACGCCGTCAAAGGGCATCGTTGCGGTGGTGGGCCCTGATGGCAACGATGTCACAGCTTTCTTTTGCTGGCAACATAAAGACCAAGCGCAGCAGTTCCTGTCTAGTGTCAAGCAAGAAAAGAAGAACGCGCAATCGCAGCTGAAACCAAGAACTAGTATCGATACGTTGGTCGACAGGCTCGGTTTGTTGGAAGTTGACGAGGAGTCCAAGACGAAGAGGAGACAGTCCAACAGACCTGGAAGAACGCCATCAAAGACATACACCGGCAATTCACATTCTTGCCCTACAAAATTCTGCTGTTTTGTGATTGGAGAGGAGGATGAGGATCTACCAGCTTCAAAACCGCATCCCCGACCGGCGGATACGCGACCTGCACAGCCTTCAAGCGGACAGCGCATCTCAGCGCAAAGAACGCCGAAGAGACCGTCTTCCGGACGGCCATCCTCTCAACAGTCTGCGCCTCCTTACCGTACGCCACAGCGGCCTTCATCGCAGGCGACTCCTGGATCGAGCTCTTCAAATACGCAATCACCGCTGTCGTTGATCCCTCCGACCATTTCAGCTCAAACAGCATCTTTATTACTGGCCGAGCTGGCCAAACCTATCTCCGAGGCCGACGATGATGGCTACATCTATATGTTCTGGGTAACGGCCACGACCTCAAAGACTACGGTTCCTCCGTCGCCGGAGGTGGCTTCTTCCCTTCTTCCATCGAGCAATCGACCACCGAGTACTCGTCGCACTAGTGATGCCATTCGCACAGCACAGAATATTAGTGCATCGGCTCGAAACTCGAACGGCAAGCCGGGAACTATTCGCTTGAAAATCGGCCGCGCAAACAATGTCCAACGTCGTTTGAACGAGTGGACGAGACAATGCTCACATAACCTGACTCTGATCCGCTACTACCCTTACACGCCTTCCTCTTCCTCCCCGTCACCTTCACCCGCTCGATCATCCAAAAGCGGACAGAGACCATCACCGGGTCCCGTAGCCGGCAGAAAGGTCCCGCATGTACATCGCGTGGAGAGATTAATTCATATCGAACTGGCAGACCGGCGTGTCAAAGGCCTAGGTCCTTGCAAGGAATGCGGCAAGGAGCATCGGGAATGGTTCGAGGTTGAAGCGCATAAGGAAGCCTTGAGATCTGTCGACGAATGTATCCGACGATGGGTTGGATGGGCGGAAAGGCAGGGTTGAAAGTCGTTTATTTATCTGCATTTATGCATTCGAAAGGAGTTTTTATTTGGAGCATAAATCATGACTGGTGCTTCTAGATGTTTCATTAGTTGAGTGGAGTGCTGGACGCTCCATATATGCATGCATGTCATTCTGCCGGACAGTGGTGCTCTGCATGAATTCTAGTCACGAATGCATAAGAAATTACAACGATATATTACAAGAACCTCGTCGATAGATTTCGATTCGACTCCAATTGAGTCTTTAGATCCTAAAGACTACATTTTACTCAAGTACTCCCAGCAATATCGTGAGGTGCCCCATCTGCTGTACTGTACTGATCGCCATTCACCGCCTTCGTCATATTGCAGGCAGAATAGGTAGTCCGATATGTTCATCATCACTGCCTCCTTTAGCTAACTCACTTACCAAACCTACCCTCTTTTCCTGATAGTCCAGCTAGTTCATCCTCCTATTTATCCGGCAGCTACCTCAGACCCAATTGCGTGCCTCATACTATCGAGGCCCTGCCTCTTTCCTGTTCGGATAGGTTGAGGCCCTCTCTGTACTGTAGGAAACGCGCAGGCCTGGTATGTGTTCACCCTAATAGCTACTTCTATTATATTGATGGCCGTATCATTCAGAAAATTCTCTATTCGTACTAACTGACTTGCATAGGAAGGCTAGGAAACCCACCACCAATACCAGCAAACAAACAACCCTCTCACCATCTACAACCTATCTCTCACCATGACGACCCCATCATCCTCCCTCCTCAACACCCTAACAACCAGCATATGCAGAACAACAAACCAAATCCTCCCACCGCCCCGTCGAACCGCTATCTTCAACACCCTCTCCGCCTTTCACTTCCATCATCCCTTTCTCTCCACGTTCCTCCTCGCCCAACTCATCTGTTCCGGCATCCCCATCATCCTCTTCTTCCTCTTCGCATCGGGCGTGTTCCTCCTTTCCGTCGTCTCGGCCCTGATCGTCGCGACGCTCGTGACGGGTCTATGGGCTGCCGTGGCGCTGCTGGTGCTTGTGCCTGTTGTTGTGGGAGCAGTGGTGTTTGGTGCTGTGATGTGGGCGTGGGCGTGGGCCGGGTGGTTGAGCTGGAGGATGACGAGGGGGTATTTCGGATGGGATGGACAGGGGGAGGGAAATGGGGTGTGGAATGGGGTTGTGATGACTCGAAATGGGAATGGGGAGGACGAGGTGGAGGGGGAAGAGAAGCCAAAGAAAGAAGTGGAGATAAAGGGGAAGGAGGAATCTGGATCTAGTGGAAATGCAAATGCTTGCGAGGGGCAGGATGAAAGGATGGCTGGAGATGAATTGGAGATCTGATATACCTAGAGATCTTTGAGGGCGTTGATTTATCTGGAGGAGAATATTCTGGGAGGTTATACGTTCTGGATACCCTAGGTTCCGCATTGGCGTTAGATATGATTTGATAGAACTGGGATCTCCTTATGGCCACAGTTGGTAATAATATGTTGTTCCCCTCTTACGATTTTCTCGCTCTTCTATATCTGAGGGAGTTGAGTTTCCATAGACTAGATTCTTCAGTGGGGATGAGAAATAATATTGACTTCTTTTGTTCTTTTATTTCTGCTAGTTAATTAACTAGCCTGTCCTAGCGACTCAGCTAGGTCATGTCTATGTTATGTACAGCAAAACAGATCTTTCTGCCATGCCATGAGTCGTATCGACAGTTCTTGTGCTTTTGGAACCGGAATCCCAAATATGGGACAAAAAGTATGCTATGTGGATGAACAGACAGCAGCCCTGCGGAGAGTAAACCGTGGAAGTAGCGGTGATGGTATAAGAATCAGGATGAGGAGTACAGCAGCAAGGCTAGGGTTGAAGTGAAGGATAATAGGAAGCGCAATAAGATACAGTTGAATCAACAGATGGACTAATGACTCTACCAGCCGCGCTTGGCGAGCTTGTCGGCCTCGCTCATCTGGGAGACGTTAATGCCAACCATGGCCTCACCCAGGCCCTCGCTGACACTGGCCAGCACCTTGGGGTCCTTGAAGTGGGTAACAGCCTGGACGATAGCCTTGGCACGCTTCTTCGCATCGCCGGACTTGAAGATACCAGAGCCGACGAAGACACCGTCGCAGCCTAGCTGCATCATCAGGGCAGCGTCTGCGGGAGTGGCCACACCACCGGCGGCGAAATTGACGACGGGCAGACGGCCACGCTCAGCGGTCTCACGGAGGAGTTCGTAGGATGCACCCAGCTCGCGAGCGTAGGCACGCAGCTCGGGTTCAGGGTCGGGAGAGGAGGTGAGGATGGAGCGGGCGCGGGCGATGTCTGCGTTGACCTGGCGCATGTGCTTAACAGCTTCAACAACATCACCGGTACCGGCCTCACCCTTGGTGCGGATCATGGCAGCACCTTCGGCGATACGGCGGAGGGCCTCGCCGAGGTTACGGCATCCGCAAACGAACGGGACCTTGAAGTTGGACTTCGTGACGTGGTAGAGGGTGTCGGCGGGGGTGAGGACTTCAGACTCATCGATGTAGTCGACACCAATAGCTTCGAGGATCTAATCATAGGAAACATATCAGCCTCGATGAAATTTTGAAATTCTTTCCGTCCCACTCACCTGGCACTCCACAAAGTGTCCGATACGAGCCTTGGCCATGACGGGGATGGTGACGGCAGCCATGATCTCCTTGATCATGCCAGGGTCTGACATACGGGCGACACCTCCCTGGACTCTGATATCGGCGGGGACTCTCTCGAGGGCCATGACAGCGGCAGCACCGGCCTCCTCAGCGATGCGGGCCTGCAAAAGTGGAAAAAGTCAGCCATCAGACCGGAGACGTTAGCAACAGGAAAGATGGAGTATACGGACCTGCTCTGCGTTGACAACGTCCATGATGACACCGCCCTTCAACATCTGGGCGAGACCAGCCTTGACGGTGAAGTCGTTGGTGCCATTGGTGGCGGCACCGTTGGTGGAAGTCTGCTGAGAGGCCATGATGGATATGATATGGGATCTAGTTCCGAAGGACGAGATGCACAGAGCAGATCAAGCTGGACAAGAGGGGGTAAATAAGAAAAGGAGGAGGACGGAAAGCTTCGAGTTGTATGTGAGTCACGGAAGAATAAAGTCCATCCGAGCGGAGACCGATAAACGTCCTGCGTATTCTCTTTTCGTCCTTTCCCCCTCCCCCGCTCTAAAGGGCAAAAGTTGGATGTCGCCTCCCGGAGATCGGAGGCTGTTTTTAGCCCACCAGCCAATCAGATATTAGCAATCTGTCTTAAGAGAGTCTTTTTACAGTTGCCCCACAGTTAGCCACTTTGAGGATTACTGCATCAGGCAATCGTGGCAGTTTTTAAAGACGCGGGGCGGTAAAAATGCTCAGTTACTTCTTTAGGGAATCTCATTCTTTCACTGGAATACATAGCACAGTGATAGAATTTGTTTATAAAGCCACTCGAGGACTTCACCAGTATAGAGCCATTGACCTCTAGTCACCTCCTAACCCACCTCTCTAACGGCTCTGAGTAATTGCTAATAAAATTTATCTGCTCTAACTACTGCTATCAGCTGTGGGCCACTGTAGAAAATCCCTCTCAAAAAAATATGCCCCTCGGATTGGAGAGGACTCGTCAGCACACGTCAGGCTAACTGATTAAGTTTCCCGCCGGTTTGCGCTCATCAGGGACAGCTCGAATAGACAATGGGCCGCCGGAGATCCCATTGATTCTGCGGAATACTCCTCCAATGACCGCGAGGAAGGATCTGACTCCTCGGAGACTGCCAGTGGCCCCAAACGCCGGGTGTCAAACGCAAGGCGCGAGTTTATACATATCTTTCAAATAACGACAAATCCCGGACAGAGAAGCAGACTAAAATGTTCAATTGGAATCGGATTCCTTGTTCTGGCTTCGAACGGCGGGAATAATGTCTCCGGTCCGCTTTTGCTTCCTATCGTTAATCGTAGATAGATCCGTCACGTGCTATCATCACACCCAATCTCAGTACCACTGTGCTAGATCATTCTCATCTGGAATAGGATACTTGAGGATCAGTACGACTAGCTTAGATGAATTGTCTAGCTCCCGCAGAAAGAGACTCTTACCATCTAACCTGACGATCTCCCGTCTCTCTCCCCGCGGAGAATCAAAAGTCGTGACAACTGACCGCCCGCTGACGTCACGGCCGCATCTCCAGGGATGAAGCAAAACAACGTCCCTTGATCTGCGTAAAAGATCAATGTACCGTTCAGTAGTAATTCTCGCCTTCCATTGAACCCTTACTAGACATCCTTCTGGACAAAACAAACCAATCTCTCTTCCCGAACCGCCATCCCTCGTTCCTCAACACCGTGAACGACAATAACAATCATGACGACCTTCCTATCTCCCCTCCTCCACCGTCCCCTCCTCTACGCCTCAATCCCCATCGGTCTCGGCCTCTCCCTCCTCCATCCCTCCTCTCCTTTCCGCGCCGCACCTCTCCAATGCCAATACCACGCGCCCTACTATGTGCCCAACACCCACGCCCCCCCAGAGTCCGGCTGGACCTACGATCCCAATACGGACCCGTTGATCCAGAAGCAGGGCAAGACGCGCCCACGCACCGGCAATGGCTGGTTGGACGGGTCGACGATGCGCCAGCTCAGTCTGGGTAGTGTGTTGGGCGTGTTAGTGGGATTGGGATTGAGAGTGTTCTCGAAGTCGTTGGTGGTCTTGCTTGGTGTGGGAGTTGTGGTTGTTGAGGTGAGTTGATACGGATCTGATATTAGACATCTGCTTTTGGTGGATATTGAGGCTGTTGGTTCCAATGCGTTCGTGATAGGATTATTAAGGTCATTGACTGACAGATTAAATGAACGATGCAGTGGGCTGCCTCCCAGGGATACAATTTGCTTCCTGTCCACCGGCTTCAGAAGTACGTCAAGGCCGTTGATCTCGAGCGTGCAGTTCGCCAGAATGTCGTTTTCAAGATCAGTTTCGGTGCTTCCATGGCACTGGCTGCCTTTGCCCAGTTACAGAAAGAGTGATCTTGATGTCGTTTCTGCTTTCCGGCGGTTGTTATACTTTACCGGTTGATCGGCGAATGGATCTTATTAGAGCTCTAGGAGGGCATTATGCGGATCCGAGATGGTAGAAGGAATGGGATGAATGATCCCTTCTGGACGTGTATCTTGTACATAATGAGGGAAGAAAAGAGACATGGAGTCACAGGGGAGTAATTTGATGAATTTTGAACGTGAGAACTCCATTCTAGATCTATATTTTTCATACAGGGGTATCTTATATGCAAGCCACCGTGACGCGCGAGTTTCAATCAATTCAACACCAGATCCTCCAGCACACCCTCCATTTCCTCTCGCGAGAGCGGCACGCCCAGGATCTCGGTCCCGCTCGCATCCATTCGCGAGGTGATCATCTGGTGATCATGGAACTCCTTCAGCAGCGTCCGGAACATCATCTCAGACGAGGCGATGAACTCCTCTGCCGCCTTCTGGTATAGCGTCCGGAACTCGATGCCCGTCTCCTCGCCCGCTGCGCCGCCTCTTCCTCGGGCTTCGCCGCCGTCGTCCTCTTCGTCGGACGCAGCACCCTCTCCCATCGTCGACAGAAGCTCCGTCAGCAACACGCGGTACAAGTTCCGCGCGTTCTCTGGCAAACTCTTCAAAACGAAGCCCACACCTTCCTTGCTGCCGATACGGCGGCCTTTGCGGCCTAGAAGATTGTGAACTTCGTCCACCACGTTCACTTCAGCCTCATATGGTGAGAAGGTCGTGCAGTCGTGGAAGACGAAGTTGAACTGGTCCCGGATACCAATGTCCCACATCAAGGCAAAATTTGGCGCGTCAGCCGTCGCCAGAAGATGTATCGACGGTATGGCCGCCAGTCGGGCCAGAAGCGCCTGGTTCGCTCCTCGTCGAAGGGGAGGCGCATCAATGGAATTGATAAGTACGGTGATAGGCGCGTCCCGTGACCGAGACTGGAGCGCGGACTGTAGAAGATCCAAGACTTCTGCAGGCTGGGCACCTAGTTTGGACGGGGTGTCAGCACCCATCACTGCGCCCACGATCGTCGCGAAGATTGACCGGACGGAGATGCCACTGGTGTATCCATTAACGACTATAATGGTGGGAGGATATGAATATTGTTTATAGAGCCAATCCGCGAACTGCTGGACCAGACCCCGTTTGGAACCGTAGCCATACAGGCAGATGTTGAAGCCTTCCCGCAGCTCAAAATTCCACTGGGGAAACGAGCGACAGTGCACAGCTACCAGAAATTCCTTCTCCTCCTTGTGAGGGTCGTGGTACTGTGCAAGCTTCTCGAAATACTCCTCATGGGTCAGCAACGACACCTTAGACAGATTATTGTTCGACGTCCGCGGAGGACCAGCGCGGTTCTGGAAGAAATATCTCTCGTGCGGTGGCAGCTCTCCCTCAGGAGTCGGGGAACGTTTATTCTTCGCGCCCTTGGGTCGTCCTCGTCCACGCTTCGGTGTCTCTGTCGGCTTCTGTGATTTTTGCGCCCCTTCCTCCTTTTCAACCGTCTCAATTATCCCTCCGTTCTGGCCTCCATGGACAGGCTCGTCGCTCTCCTCTTCTAGGATCTCCTCCGCCAGGCGATCAGCTCCATCCCAGATATCGTCATCGTCCTGTTCGAAGAGGACGCGCGCGCTCTTGCGCTTCGCTGATCGGTCCGCATTCCTCACTCGAGAAGGTGTAGCAACCTGTGCACTCCTTGTAGGCGTGGAGAAAAGCGATTTAGCCTTGGCCTTCTGCGTTGGTGTCTTCAGGCCGGAAGGCGTAAGGCCGTTCGTGGTCTTTGATTTGTGTGTCGTCGTTCGCACCCTTTTCGAGGGCGTCACGTCCAGCGCGTCGTCCACGGAAGCATGATGATCGCCCGCGTAGCCATTTACTGCTGCCCTCTTCTGTCTTTTAGGTGTCGAGACGACGGGCGGTTCATCGTCAAGACTGGCGTCTGCTACTTTGCGCTTCATGTCCGTGTAAGATTATGCTGGCAATTCGAAAATAGAGCAGGAACACATACCATAATATAATTATCCGCTAGACGGGCCAACTAAATATCAAGAATGGGCCGGCCAGGCGATGCAAGGAGGCGTCCAAGAGTCCAGACTCCCTTTTGACGATCTCAAGCTGGATCTCGCGTCTTCCGGCGCGTTTTTCCGCCCCGCGATATCGGCGATCGCTCCGCTCTGGGGGAAAAAGTACCATTGAGATCCCTTGTGCATATATTTCATTCACTTGCTTTTTTCTGGCCTTGTGGATGACTCATGGCCATTCTCTCTCTGTCAATCTCTTGCTGACCAGAAAACTCGCAACAGGAAGGGGAAGGGTTTGGTTCAATTGACCGTCGAGGAAAGATAAGAGCTCCGAATTCCGGGTGTGAATCATAGATCGCCGTTGATTTCCTGAGTTTGGCCAGAGCTCACCGATCGGTTGATACATTCAACTACCTAGGGTGTGTCTCCTATTTTCATTATCTTGGCCTTCATCACCTAATATGTCCAAGCGTTAACTATCCCAGCTTCCAGCCATTGGCCTTGCTGCTCCGATGGTGAAGACCGCACACTCGACGGCCGCAATGGCGGTCTTTGCCCGCATGGCAAAGAGCCAGGTGCGCTTCTACTCTGCTCCCTTGGACATGGTAATCCCCGCGTCCAAGCAGAAGTATATCCCGACTTCCGGCACCTATCCCAAGGGATTCTCCGTCTCCGGGACGCACGTCGGCGTGAAGGCCTCGAATACCAAGTTCCCCGATCTCGCCCTCATTGCCTCGGACACACCATGCTCAGCTGCCGCCGTTTTTACTACGAATAAGTTCCAGGCTGCTCCAGTCCAGGTCAGCAAGTCGGTTCTGGAGAAGCGCCAGGGCCAGGGTATCCGATCTGTCGTTATCAATTCCGGCTGTGCCAATGCGGTTACGGGTAAAGGTGGTTACGAGGATGCTGTGAGCATGGGAGCGAAGGTTGATGAGTGCTACGGCCTCAATGAACCGAGTACTTTGGTCATGAGCACTGGTGTTATTGGACAGAGGTATGTGAATCTCGGCTGATTATCTCGGCACCGTGGAAGAGTCATCTCGCTAACAGGCCTTTTACAGACTCCCGATTCAGAAGATCCTCGACAAGATCCCAACCGCGCACTCCAACCTCTCCTCGACTCACAATGCCTGGCTCACTACTGCTCGCGCCATCTGCACCACGGATACCTTCCCCAAGCTCATCTCCCGGACTTTCACTCTGCCTTCCTCTCCCGGCCGCACCTACAGCCTGGCCGGCATGACCAAGGGCGCCGGTATGATCCACCCGAACATGGCTACCCTGCTGGGCGTCCTCTGCACCGACGCACCTATCGTCCCCTCCGTACTCAAATCCCTCCTCTCACACGCTGTTTCCCGGTCCTTCAACTCGATTTCCGTCGACGGCGACACCAGCACCAACGACACCGTCGCCCTCCTCGCCAACGGCGCCGCAGGCGGCACTCCTGTCAGCTCCACCTCCTCAGACGACTACGCCGCCATCCAAGAGATCCTGACCTCATTCGCACAATCCTTGTCCCAGCTCGTCGTGCGTGACGGCGAAGGCGCCACGAAATTCGTCACTGTCCGCGTCCAGAACTCTCCCGACTATGAATCCGCACGCATCATCGCATCCACGATCGCCCGGTCCCCACTCGTCAAAACCGCCCTCTACGGCCGTGACGCCAACTGGGGCCGTATCCTCTGCGCTATTGGCTACGCCCAGGGCGTTGCGCCAGGCGTCGTTGTTCCCGAGCAGACGAGCGTCAGCTTCAAGCCCGCTGACGGTAGTCCTATCCTGAAGCTGCTCGTGAACGGCGAGCCGGAGGCCGTGGACGAGACGCGCGCCAGTGCTATTCTGCAGGACGAGGATCTCGAGATCGTTGTTGATCTGGGTGGTGGCGAGAAAGGCGAGAAGGGTCTCGGTGGTGAGGAGGCTGTTTACTGGTTCTGTGACTTCAGTCATGAGTATGTGACGATCAATGGAGACTACAGGACATGAAGAGTTATGTTTGAGAGAAAGAGAAAAGGCAGCTTGTTTTATACCCGCGCCTGAAATCGTCTATAGACGTATTAGAAGATGAAAAAAAAAAAACCGTATTTTGCTGTGCAGGAAATTATATATAAATTCATGACCCCTATCAATTTTCTAAATTAATATTTTTCCTCCACTGTTAATGTTACAACCAGATTGGTGCTATATACAGTTGCGGCTCGACTGGATGGATGAACCTTCGGGATGGAGTTCCCACTGTAGCTCCAGACATTTTAGTCCCAAGGCTCTGCATCCTCTTCCTCCGAAGTAATCCCTCGGTTCTTTCAGGTATACAACCCCAAAATCCAAATTTCGTCGTAGCCACAATTGCAGTGCACCGACCTGCTAATTCTAAACAGACAGAACTATGGAAAAATCCCCAACCTTCCCTCATACTCTTCATAAAAGGTTCCCCTGTTAAGCTTAGTTCCCGGGGACAAGGCCCTTGAGGCCAGAGCCGAAGTCGCCTTCTCGGGCGGCAATTTCGAAGTATCCGTAGATGATTCTGCATCGTATGTTAGTCACTTATTGCAAGAGAAGATATCAAAAATGAACTTACGTCACAGCCAGAAGGATTCCAGTTCCGCTGCCAAGAGCGCCGAGAAGGTCAGAAGCAACAGAGAGAGCACCGATACAAGCACCACCGAAAGCCGCAGCAGTAGGGATAACTCTCTTGAGCTCCTTGTACATGCTCTGTTCACGGTGGCCAGCCATCACAAGGCCCTGGTCCTTGAGCTGCTTGGCAACATCGCGGGGGGCGGCTCCCGAGACTTCGATCCAGGTCTTGGAGAACAGAGCACAGGCGACCAGCATGAATGTGATGTAGACTGCAGTGTGGATAGGATCGAGGAGAGCTTCCTTGAAGTTGAGAGGAGGGGACATGTAGTACGCAATACCAGACGCGGCATATAGCTGAGCGGAGCCCTCACGGGGTTCCCAGACTCCGAGGAGTCTCACGAGAAGGTTGTCGGAGAAACGAGAGTACAGCATCTGGCTGACCAAGAAGATGTTGGAGCAGAGGGCGGACTGGAGCATGATGGGCATGTTCGAGGTGTAGAAGAGACGGACGGGGTAAGATCCGCGCATACCACGCTGGCGGGAAGACTTAACGGGGATCTCAACACGGAATCCCTGCAGATAGATGACGGTAGCGAAGACCAGCAGAGTAGCCAGGAGGTTCATGATGTTGGGGAGGTTCTGGCGGTAGAAGGCCTCCTGCAGAGCGCGCTGCTTGTCGGGCCAGGTCAACAGCAGGTGGATGAGAGCAATCACAGCTCCCTCAAACTCAGGGCCACGGCCAGTGTTGATAGTGGTAGGAGAGAACGCCTTCCAAATGATCGACTCACAAATGTTGGTGGCAATGAAAAGGGAGATACCGCTTCCAAGACCGTAACCCTTCTGCAGCAGCTCGTCGAGCAGGATGACAACCAGACCGGCAACCACCAGCTGAACGATCAGGAGCACACAGACACCGGCACCCAGGTCGCTGGGCTGACCGTAGAGGCCAGTAAGAACGTAAACGCAAGCCTGGCCGAAAGACAGGATGATAGCAAACAGCTTCTGGGCGGTCTGGTAGAGCTCGCGGTCGGTCTTCAGGTCAAGGTTGACGTCGATGAGGTGGGTTCCAGCAAGGAGCTAGCATTGTGGTCAGCACAAAACATCCACGTATTGACTCAATGGGGGCCGTACCTGGAAGACCATGCCGGAGGAGATGATGGGGGTGATACCCAGCTCCATCAGCGTTCCCCGGTTACTGGCCAGCATCATACGCAGCCAGTAGAGCGGATCCGAGGTGTCAGAGGACACAATACCATACAGAGGCATCTGGCTCATCACCAAGAAGATCAACAGGGTCAACTGCACACCAAATGTCAGATTTCAAAAGCTGTTCCTAATATCGATGCGTATGCGGTCAAGGGAACGTACTCCCGTCCACATCAACTTCTGGTTGAAGGGGACCTTAGTTTCCGGCGAAGCCACCTCCGGGAGGAGGGGCGTAAAGGGCTTGATTAAGTCGAGGAAGCGTACTGTCAATGGGTTAGTTTTTGGAGTCATTGACTGCTCTGCGGTTTCGCGACTGCGCGATCGCGTGCAAGGTTTACTTACGTCCACTCATTGTGACGGTCCGCTTCCCGGTCAATGCAATGAGAGAAAAAGAAATAGAGCCGGAACCAGAGACCAGCCGAAGGAGCGAGGATAAAAAAACAAAAAGTATAGAACGGGGGAAGAAGGGGAGAGGAAGAAGGCCGTCTGGGGAAGAACAGGGAGAGTCGGAGGTTGAGGACGAAGTGTGCTTGCTGTCCACTTCCACCGTGACACTAACTCCTTTTGAGGACACCCTGGTCCGTCCACTTCAAGCTTAACCGTCCGAGCCCGACGGGAGCTCCGGTCAGAGTAAACAACCAAGTATTAATTATTAGATCGAACTAATCTCACCTAGAACATTCTACGTCTCAATCGAAAAATTTCAATTAGAAGGATCATTGGCAATAATTGGTGATCAACATTTCTATATGTCATGGACGAGAGGACTCCAGCCCTGAGGCAGCATTGTGAGCAATCTACTTTAGTACAGAAAAAGTCGTCATCCATCTTAAAGCTCTCAATTTCTTATTTCACCCAGATGTTGGTGCTATCCAATGAGAGACTCCAAAATAGTAGATCATTTCCAATGTCTTCTAAAAAGCATCGCTCCCAACAATCGTCATTCTTATCTACTCGATGTAGTCAAAACCAGCGCCACGGCACTGTTTCCAGAAAGTGCGCACCAGTTCCTTGGTCTTTGCGGATCCACGGGCAGCGAGCAGCATCGCCAGGAAACGCTCTCTATCCTGTGGAGACGGAATGTTGCCTTGGCTTTGGGGTGCGTCAGACTCCAGAGAGGCCAATGCGACAGAAAGGTGTAGACGGGCAGCAGAATGCTGCCGAAAGATAACCTTTTTGAGAATCTCAACGAGATGATCGATGTCAGATCGCGCACAGCGTCCAGCTAGCTGTGTGATTAGAATCTGACATAGAGTAGGCAGGCACTCCTTCAGAGCATTTTCTACAACCTGTGACCCATCGGTCTCCGTGCTGGTGGGGAGATTGAGAACGCTGACCCAGAACTGGGAGGCAGACCGGAGAGGTAATGGTTCAGGACCTGAAAGAGCTAGGAGGATGAAGCTTAGAATGGCTTCAAGGACGGGTCGTTGCGGGAGACTGTGGTCCAAAAGTCCAGCGCCACCGCGGCGGTTGAGCTCCTCGCGTGTAGGTTCCGGGGGAGGGGAGGTCAGGGCAAAGAGAATAAGGTGATACTTGGGCACCAGACGGGTAAGGAAGTCAATACCGCTATTAGCAATCTCTGGGTCATTATATTGTGGGTTCTCCAGCATCCAGCAGAACGTCTCATACACATGCAAGATCAAGGACACAACCTCGTTGCTGATCTGCTGCGGGTGATCGCTGTGTGAGGCTAGGAATGCTGATGCCGTGCCCATAACCAGGTCCGCTCCGGGGCTGCCTAGCGGGATGCTCTTGACGAAGTTGACAGTTGTCACGGGGGGAAAGACATATGGTCCAGTCTTCTCCGTGTAGCCAGCCTTGAGAATGTCACAGGCGGCCTCTATGATGTCCACATTGATGGGGAAGTCATGGACTATGATATGCATGCATTGCATAATCAAGGTCTGGGGAATAGCGCCGGGGCCCGTGTTCCAGAAAGTGGGAGGATATGGATCAGTGGAGTTACGGTCTAGGTCGACGACCAGATCACCATCTGTACGGAGACCTCTGCCAATACTAGCAACGCAGCGGAGAACAAGATTACCGCGACCCTGTGCTGTATCTATTTCGCCTTGAACAGCTTCGGCTCGAGCCATCTCAGCCTGTCCCTGGAAAAAGCGTAGGATTCTCTCAAGGCATTCTGCTTTAGCCTCGTCTGTAGGTAACGTCTGCACAATGGCTGCTATACCCTCCAACACACGCTCCTTGTTCTGGACCGTCGCCGTAGGCTTCATGCGAAACTGATCGAATTGATTCAAGAATGTCGGGAGCACCGGTGTCAGAGACTGGCGGCATGACTTGCATAGAAAAGAGATCGACTTTGAGGCTGTTGTAGCGCATGAAGCAACGTCCAAAGACGCAAACAAGAAGTTCAATACTGGAGGCAATAGCGCGTGGGTACGTTCAAAGAAAGATTTGTACCGACCTAGCATGTCCACAAGAGTTTGACGCGCCTTGTCTGAAATCCGGACTTCCTCTCCAGCACAGAGGGTTGCAAATTCATCGGTGAAGAAAATACCGTTAAGGCACTGATCAGCATGTTCGTTCTCGTCGACTGCTTCAGATAGGTGTCCGATACAGAAGATAGCTGCCTCGAATGTCCTCCACTCCTGGCTCTCCATAGCTGATTTCGCCCTTTCCTGGAAAACCTGGATAAGCTCAATGCCCAGAATTGGATAGGCTGCCAGTAAAAAGTCGCACGCATCTCGACGAAAAGTATTGAATTCGCTCTTCTCGTCATCGTTCCAACCTTCGAGATCCTTGGGCTCTGGGTACATTAACTTCGCGAAGCAGTCCAGGACGGCACGAGCCAGATTCTGCTTGGCTCGGTCAAGCCCAGACTGTTCTGGGTCGAAAAAGAGATCCTGGAGCTCATCGGCTATTGCGGTCCACCATTCGAGAATATAAGGACATGCCTCATCATCAACGGCCGCATATCCCGGCCCGTGGAACAACGTGTGTAAAAGGGTCAGGACGTTCTCATGCTCGGGAGTAAGAGGTTCCATTATGATCTGTTTGGATTTCAGGCTTGCGTATGCTAACAAAAGCTCCAGAAATACCATGTGTTCGTCGTCGTAAACACCTTCTATGAGCCCGATGACGTGGGCAGTGCCGGCATCACTGACAATATATTGTAGGATCGAGGCCAGGTGCTCCTGATTTAAGATACTATCCCTTGAGTGAAGCAAATCGGTCACTACCTCGGCTGCTGTCTTCGATAGACTGGTCACCCGAAGACTCTGGATGACTCGTGTCGTGGGAGCAGCTAGTCGAGATGACGGGATGGGATCCCGCAGTCGTATCGAGCCACGCACACTCAACCACACCTGTAATCGTCCAGTAAGATAGAGTGCACGACGTAACGGATGCCAAAGCTTACATTATATGAAGTGATGGCTTCGTTTCCCGGTCCAGCATTGGTGTCATACTGGCTAGGCGTTTCCTGTTGAAGAATGCGACTGAGAACAAATTCAGATAGTATCAATGCATCTTCGATGTTCTCCGAAATAGGATGGTCCTCGCCACTTGTATCACTGTTGTTAACGTTCGGTATCATTCTCTAAGGTCATTCCTACTCACCTACGCCGGGACTCGGTGGACCACTTTGAGGTTTCCTCTGCAAGAGCTGCGGAAAAGTATAGCAGCGCGATAATCTGTGCGTGACCCAGATGCGGTAGAGTTGTAGTCTGAAAGTCTATTGACTGTGACTGATCTTCTGGGATGTATCTCCTGTGTCCAAGGCAGACGGCCAAGTTCCACAGGGCACGCCTCCACGGTGCATTGGGTTTCAAAAAGATAGCCACCAGGCTTGATGCCAATTTGCGGAGAACCACAGGCTTCTCATCACGGCCAGCAAATAAAACATAGTAGCTAATCAGACGTTCCAGAAGCTCGCGGACGTCGTTTTCTGCCAAGTTGGACCTATTTCTGTGTCAGCAAAAGGAGGAAGCAATCTACGGGTTTTCCAGGGTACCAACCAGTCCTGATTAATTTTGACTATGAAAGTCAGAGCACCCATGAACCTGGCATCCGGGTTGCCACTGCCCATCAGACCATCCGCAATGATCCATCCTTGGGAACTCTTCTGGAGCAACTGGATATGCTCCTGGAGTTCTTTAACTTTGGCGGGATTCCGTGCATTCGCTGGATCGTAGAGCTGGGCCACAATCTACATATCCGATTGTCAGATCCTCTGCAAACGGAACTTTGAATATCTCACACCCACCGAGTTGGCCTCTGCCACTAGAGCCTGTGGATCTGGGGTGTGACCCGGCCCAGCAGACATGGCCGAGTTCATCCTCGTCCACACTAGCTGATATAGATCGGGATACCGTCAGGGGAGTGATGCCAAGCCTGGAGATTCTGTGATCATGTGTTGTTTGTGCTAACGCAGAAAGGTAAGGCGGTGAGAACCAGAGGTGGAACTTCAGTGGAGGAAAGATGGAGGGGCACAAAAAATGATAGAGGGATGTGTAAAGGACTAGACAGGAATACGTAGATGGACAATCTGCGTGCGACATGCCCTCATCCACTGCTAGGGCGATACCAGACGAAAGTCAACTTGATTGGTGCTTCAGGAAGAGTCATTCATGCTTCACGACCATGGTGCACCTCCGCTGGTACCCTATTCCATTGACCGCTGAAGAGAAAACATGACAACTACTGTAATGCCATCAATTCCAGTGTCGTTATGGGGAGAAACTACGCGGATAATATTCTACTATTTAGCAGTAATCTACCGGCGCCCTTGGACCCCATCGTCGCTAAAGAGTCACAGGGCTGCGGGGCGATCTTTACCCACAACTGCCCGACAGCTGCTTAGTCTAGCCTTTAACTTCAGCGCTACGGAGGACTGCAATGGTTAAAGTTGCTCGCTGAAGGTGCCACCAACGCAAAGCTACGTCTTCCTACCGTTGGCACTCCGCACACGCGATCCCCTCCGTCGTTATCTCCACTCCAATTGTTACTTTGCAGGTGCTACCTAGTAGAGTCGTCCACCTATTCGGGGAGTGTGCACATTCCGAGACTTTTAGATTCTCTTTCTCGGGTCCCTTGACGACTTCCTGGGGATACTTTCTCCGTCGATGCTTTTCTGCGGGCGTCCGTTTCGTCACACCTGGATATTTTCCTTGCCTTTGCGACGACCGCCCTCGCGACAGTCTACAAAGCTATTTTCCTCTTATTCCCCGCTTCGTGCTGTCGACATGGAGAGGGTAGACACTTCAGAGCGCCTAGCCAAGCTCAGGCAGCTCATGTCAGAGCACAAGGTCGATGTGTATAGTATGTACTCTCCGTTCATGCTACGAAAAAGAACTGATTTTCTCATGGTCCCAAAGTTATTCCAAGCGAGGATAGCCACCAGTCTGAATACATCGCGCCGTGTGATGCCCGCCGAGGTTAGAAGAGACCCGCACGATCGAGAAATGCGTCATCCTCAGCCCTCATGCTTACAACAACTGCAGAATTCATCTCTGGATTTTCGGGCTCTGCGGGAACTGCTGTGGTTTCGTTGACGAACGCAGCTCTCTCGACGGATGGTCGATACTTTAACCAGGCTGCCAAGCAGTTGGACGACAATTGGTTGCTGTTGAAGCGTGGACTGGAGGGTGTTCCAACATGGCAGGAATGGTATGCACTCTATCGCGATATGGCTGGCAAGATGGGACTAAGCGGGACTTAGGACAACGGAGCAAGCAGAGGGCGGAAAGGTCGTTGGTGTAGACCCGACACTGATTACAGCCTGTGAGTAACTCCTTGTGCTCGATCCCGGAGACAGATGATGCTGAAACCTTGCAGCGGGCGCACGCAAGCTTTCGGAAACACTTAATAAAAACGGCTCTTCTTTGGTGGGGATTCAACAAAATCTGGTGGATCTTGTCTGGGGTAAGGACCGCCCGTCGCGTCCAAACGAGAAGGTCAAGGTCCACCTGGATAAGTTCGCTGGTAAGTCTTTCCAGGAGAAGATCAGCGACTTGAGAAAGGAACTACAGACGAAGAAGAGAGCTGGATTTGTGATTTGTAAGAGATACCTAAACCCCCTCTCCAAAAGCCTGATATTGACGGGAAACAGCAATGCTTGATGAGATCGCGTGGCTCTTTAATTTGAGAGGAAACGAGTATGTCACAGCTCTAGTGAATTAGGCGATACTGAAATTCTAACCCTTATGCAGCATCCCTTATAATCCCGTGTTCTTCTCATATGCCGTCATTACTCCGACTACGGCAGACCTCTATATCGATTCCGAGAAGTTGACTCCAGAAGTAAAGCCGCACCTCGGTGAAGACGTCGTCATTAAACCCTATGACAGCATATTTGCCGATGCAAAGGCCTTGAGCACGAACCCACCGACTACTGACAAAGTGCCCGTGAAGTTCCTCCTCTCCAACAGGGCATCCTGGGCACTCAGCCTTAATCTGGGCGGAGAAGGTCAGGTTGAAGAGGCTCGAAGCCCGATTTCCGATTCAAAGGCCATCAAAAACGAGGCGGAATTGGAAGGCATGAGAGCTTGTCATGTCAGGGACGGCGCTGCTCTGACGGAGTACTTTGCCTGGCTCGAAAACGAGTTGGTCAACAAGCATTCGAGGCTGGATGAGGTTGAAGCAGCGGACAAGTTGGAGCAGATTCGGTCGAAACATGAGAATTTTGTTGGCCTTTCGTTCGACACCATCTCGTCTACAGGCCCTAATGCAGCTGTCATCCATTATAAGCCTGAGAAGGGAAGCTGTTCCGTCATTGATCCCAACGCAATCTATCTCTGCGACTCTGGTGCTCAGTATCTGGACGGCACTACCGACACCACCCGCACGTACCACTTCGGAACACCCACGGAATTCGAGAAGAAGGCATTTACTTTGGTCCTGAAGGGTCTCATTGGAATTGATACCGCAGTATTCCCCAAAGGAACGAGTGGCTTCGCGCTTGACGCATTTGCAAGACAACACTTGTGGAAGGAAGGTCTTGACTATCTTCATGGAACCGGGCATGGCATTGGTTCTTACTTGGTATGATATTTCTGTTGACCCGCCGGGGATTGATATCTAATTGCACACAGAACGTCCATGAGGGTCCCATCGGCATTGGTACACGCGTGCAGTACTCTGAGGTTTCGCTTTCTCCTGGAAACGTTATTTCTGACGGTATGTCACTGTCTCCCTTCGAAATCATTCATCTAATTGACAATCCGTAGAACCCGGCTACTACGAAGATGGAAAATTCGGTATCCGGATCGAGAGTGAGAGCATCTCTGTTATTTCTTAATCCCCTCACCCGTACACTAACTCTTCCCAGACGTCATTATCGCTCGTGAAGTGCAGACACCAAACCGTTTCGGTGATAAGGCATGGTTGGGTTTCGAGCACGTAACCATGACGCCGTTGGGTCGCAATTTGATTGAGCGATCCCTGCTGACGGAGGCAGAGATCAAATGGGTTAATGACTACCATGCGGAAGTTTGGGAGAAAACGCATCATTTCTTCGAAAAGGACGAGTTGACGCGCAACTGGCTGAAGAAAGAGACTCAGCCCATTTAGACTACGTTGCTTGTAAATATCCATCATCAGGACGACGACTTAGATTCGAGCTCGTCTACTTAGATACAGGTGCATAGAGAGCGCTTTGTCCTTTTTCTCCCTATATCTTCAAAGAAAGGAATATCCACATACTAGGTTAGATAATTGGATTGTAGACAGGTCTCGGCAGGATACCTAGTATGTCGGCTTCCCGCGGGGACATGACACTCCCCGAAAGCTTGTGTGGGGAAAGGAGAGTATCTCGCCGCAATCACCCCTGCCGCTTTCTGACGATACCGTTGCTTGACGTCCTTCTTCTCCTCACGCGCAGAAGTTCCGCCCTACTCTTCTCTTCTATAGGCAGGTCCTATATGTGCTTGTCCTAGAACTGTCTTTCTGTGACGAGGAATCTGCCAAGGGGGTTGAATCGCAGTTGAAGCAAGTTACCGTGCTCATCTTCAACCTCGTTGAAAGCAGGCAACAAAAACACGACCACCGAACTCCTAGTCATCTTCGATCACTTCTTCATATTCACTGGAGACCCAGATAATCCGGCTGATATTACGCTGAGCTACTTCGAATTTCTTCCTACGCGTCTACGAACGATCAGAAATCTGGTATGAGCGGGCGCAGTGGTTATACGAACGGAAATGGATACGGCGATGGGGATAATCTGAGTGTGAACGGCTACGGAGGAAGCGGAGGACGAGAGCGCCGCGTAGGTGGATATGGCGGATTCTACGTCGAGGATTCCCAACAACCAGACTTCTCTACATCGCCATCGCGCGAGCGAGGTCGCGGTAGAGTAGATCGTGAACAGCGACAGCCACCTTCCACGTCACAATCGCGGACCAGAGATCCGAATGCGGGTGCCAGGCGGCCAGCTGGGAGAGATCATGTCGGTTATACGAGTCGGTCGAGGGGCGGGGATGGTTCAGATGGTGCGCGGAGGGCTCGGGGACCGCAGGTGATTGAAGATATCCTCCAATCGATCCAGCGAGACTGGGACTTCATGGCAAGCGATGAATGCATACCAGTTCAGGTTGGTTTGCAATTGATGGACTCGAGCACACTAGGTAAAGCAGATCGGGAACCGGAATTCCTGGAGATGCACAAGCAGATTCAACAGACCTTGAAGGCTATTGTCAACGGTGAGTCCGGCTGATGTGTCCTTTATAGGGTAGGCGGCATTCATGTTAATTTTTTTTTTTTTTTTCAGAACATCACCAGGGTTTCAACAGTTCTATTGGTACATACCATAAGATCCAAAGCAGCATACAAAGCTCACAAAACCGGGTGCGGACGCTAAGGAATTCCCTTGAAGAGGCTAAAGCCGGCCTTCTCACAACAAAGCCTGAACTGAAAGGTTTGGCACATTCGTCACAAAGCTACGATGATATCCTACAATTGTTTCATCAGATCCAAGAGATCCAGTCTCTCCCCGAGAAGCTGGAGGGTCGGATATCCGACAAACGTTTCTTGTCCGCGATCGACATTTTACAAGATGCTCTCCGTCTTCTGCGGAAGTCAGAGTTCGAAAATATCGGTGGTCTTGCCGATCTCCGAGCATATTTCAGCAACCAGGAAGCCTCTTTGACCGACATCCTGATCGAGGAGCTACATGACCATCTGTACCTCAAGTCTCCTTACTGCCAAGACAGGTGGAAACCTCCAGCGATCGATGGCCACAGCAACGGAACTGCCAGTACCTCGGGGACTAATGGCGTGACAACATGGGAGAGGCCCGTCTACAGCTTCCTGGCCAAATTAGATACGTCCTCGCCTATGGCTGAGGATGCTTCAAGAAATCCGGAAGCTGACACGTTCAATTATATCCAAATGATTATTGAGGCACTCAATAAGATGGGTCATCTGGATGTTGCTGTCGATCGGATAGAACAGCGAATGCCAGTCGAGCTTTTCGCGGTTGTGGACAAGACAAATGCGGAAGTCGATGCTCGATACCCGAATCTGCCGCGGGGCTTTTCATCTAGAGATAGCACAACTAATTTACCGACTGAGATTAACGAGGAGCGGGGCCATGTACTCACTGAATTCCTGTGGAGCTTGTATGCCAAGTTCGAGGCAATTGCGGAGGGCCATCGAGTTGTCCATGATGTGGTCAAAGGCATCGTTGAACGAGAGGACATGCACAAGGTCAGCAACTTAACCGGGGGCTTTAAGGAGCTGTGGAAACTGTATCAGAGCGAGGTAAGATCAATAACTGCGGCTACCATGCTTTACGCGTTTCCTAACCCGCCTCTAGATTCGTTCTCTCTTGCATGACTATCTTGCGACGGATGGAGATTCGTCGTTCAGACCGACAAATGGCGAATCTGATGGGCGACGCAACATCTCAAATCAGAGAGATAAGAACAAGGTATTTCCCACAAGTGTCCGGGACGATCGGATATCATGTCTAATGAGATGTAGAAAATGTTCAAACTATCGGATGTTGATCAAAAATCATCCGATATGAAGGCAGAACAGGATGACCTGGACGAGATCTTGAGAGCCTCTGTCCCTGGTCTGATAACTAAATCGACACAGAGGACTGCCACCACCGACCCTTCCCAATCACGACAAGCAGGTACTGGGCATAAGCTACTCCTCGAACCTAGCGTGTTTAATATGAGTCTCCTACTGCCTCCGTCTTTGTCTTTCATTCAGCGGCTGAAGGACATTGTACCGATTGACTCTGACATTGTCATGAGCACGTTGACCTCTTTCCTTGATGACTTCCTGGTCAACGTGTTTCTGCCCCAACTGGAAGAAGCTGTCACCGATCTTTGCACGCTGAGCTTTATTTCAGTGGATGCCTTTACTGAAGATTCCCAGTGGGCCGCTGTGTCTCCCAGGCCTATCTTCAAGGTACGTGAATCTTCTATCCTTGGCATCGTCATGGAACGCCAACTTACGATTTCTCGCGTAGGGAACGGTCCAATTCATGAACCTTATCAGAGCATTTAGCAAGATGTTAGATACTATTCCTCAAGATCAGATGTTCACACAACTTGTTATTAGCCAAGTGGTGACTTACTATGACAAATGCTGCGGCTGGTACAAATGTAAGTTCTACACATCAAGACGTAGAACTAGCGGCTAATTGTGTTCAGCAATCGTGTCTAAGATTTCACCGCAGGCACCTGGAGGTGTCCGGCTCAAGGCAGCAGCGGGGTTCGCAGAGGCAGGAGAAATCCGGGATACGGTCCTTGAGTTGTGGCAGAATCCAGGTGACAAGAAAAAGGAACTCGTGGACAAGGTATGTATGGGGCGTTAAAAGCTGGATAAGCTCTGCTGACAATGTTTAGGAAATCGATCTCATGATTAAGGAGACAAACAAGACTCCTCTGGTGCCATATGATATCATCTCTGACCCTAAGACGGTCGTTGCGCTATCATTGTTGTATAATAGCATGGTAAGTCTACTCCCGTCTCGCAGAACATCACCCAGGGCCAAACTGACATGTGTATAAAGCAATGGCTAGCCAGCCATCTCGCGAAGCTGCGACATGTCAGTCAGAGTGAGTCACGGCCGCAGTCATCATCGGGGCGTGTCCCTCATTCCCGTCGATGGACTCTTATTACGGCTATGAGACCAAAGCGGGACAGTGTTAGCCAGTCGGTCTACCTCCCTCTCAACCCTGAGACGGCGATAGCATTCGACACAACAGTCGAGTCGCTTCGTGATCTAGCGACGGCTGCGCTCCTTACATTGCACATCGATATCCGATGCGGCGTCATCCACATGATTACCAAGGCCATGGCGGGACCCAATCCTCCTCCCCCTCAACTCCGCGAATCGAATACCCCTATCACTCCTTCACCCGATCCGAACATCCATTGGCACCACATCATCCCGAACCAGCCGACATCTGCGTCTACGGCTGTCCTTGAATTGAATAGTGATCTGATTGCCTTTGACACGAACGTTTCTGCGTATCTGGGTGCAAACGAACGGTGGTTCATCTCCTCAAGCCTCGCTAGGTTCATCGACAAGGTCTTCATCTCGTGCACCAGATATATTGGAGCGATGAACCATAACGGCGCTCTTCGGCTACAGCTTGATGTTCTTGTTCTTCAACAGAATCTAAAGAACATCATAGTGGACCCAAGCGGCGAGAATACCGACAGAAGCAATGCCCTGGAGGACCCAAGCCAGCCGCACGAGGTTGTCGCCCTCCCCCGCATTGCCAAATTCCTCGACTGGTTCCTTGAAGGTGCCGACAAAGCCCTTGACTACGCCAAGGAAGAGAAGGAGCTCTTTGCGGCACAGGGCGATAAAGCTCTGGCGGCCGGAAACGGTGAACCGTTCTCCTATGATGAGCTGAAGGTCCTAATCGATCTGTGTTTCTCTGAAATCATGAAGGGCCCTCGTGGCGCAGAGAATCGGGAGGATTTCATGGCAGCCAAGAGAGAGAGCGGCGATGCAATGCTCAGACTCAGTGAGGTTATGTGGGATTCTTAGTCACCTCTTTCCGTTCAGCATATATGCGTTGTGTTCATGGGCATGACCATCAGCGCGACTCTTTTGGTTCGTTACGTTCGTATTCATGCAGAATCTATTCGATCTATCTAGGTGGGAAGAGAAACATCTGGATTGCTTGGGCGTCAGGGAGACTAGCAATCTGACCTTTTTTATTCCTGTTTTCGCCTTGTCTAGGTACTATCCTATGATGGTGCGTTTAAAGATAAAGAATTGGAGAAGATCACCAACAAAATCCAGAGACTCTGGTCTCGCATAGTTTCCGATTTTCGGACGTTTTCATGCTCGATAGATCGGATATCGAATCTCCTTCCTGCTGCACAATGCAGCGTACAAAGCAGATGTACTCCGTAGTTGGTCCGAAGTGATACCAATATGTTTGCTTAAATGAGCCGTTAGTCAAGTCCGATGGTCTGATTGGCGCTGTTCCTGAGATCGGGCCAAAAGGCGATCCCAAATGATTGATGCCGATGGTCAAGTTCACTTGGAGTTCCGGCTGCCCCTTGCAATCTGGTACCCGCAGGCTTAGCATCAAACTTCAGATGCCCGCTGTTTCAGCATGGTGACCGCGCCAATAGATCTTAAGATTGACCGGCGCTACTGTTCCCCAGGTGGAAGAGTGAGCTGGTTTCATTCTAATGGTCTTTGTTTAATTTAATTAAAATGATGGCGCGCATCAACGAGGGGGGAAATATTAGAATCCTCCTTTGAAGTTGTTCCCCTCGGGTTTCTTCAATCCTGTCTTTTCTTCATTCTTTCCCACCCGCGTTTACGCATAACCCACGCTCTCTTATTGCTCTGTCTGGGACAGAAGTGCGAGGATATTCCGCAGGTCCATTCATTCTTTACCCTTGTCGTTTAAGTTCGATTCGGAACTGTTGCGTTCGTTGCAAAACCATCCCGTCGCTCATTGTCCGTGAGGAAAGTGAAGAGAGACAGGTGTACCGACAATCTCTCTAGATATCTGATTGAGACTTGATCCTTTCTGAGCCTGCTATATTTTCTGTTTTCGTGGATATCCAATCCATTCATTTTTACATACTACATACCTCGTTGTCAACTTAACGGATCCCGTTCGAAGATGAAATATCAACAGCTTACCGCAGTGGCTATCACTGCTCTGAGCGGTGCCTCGATGGTCTCTGCTGCTCCGAACCCTTTTATGCGCCGTGATACTATTTGCGGGGTAGGCTACTCTCCAAGTCTGTACTATATCACCGTCACGGTGACACCGACGCCTACACCTACGCCTGCAGTCCAGCCGATAGAGACGACCTTGACGGCGGCCGTCTCTACGAACCTGCCGGAGACAGAGTCGCTGCCGACATGCGGTGGTGCTACAAGTGTGCAGGCCGCCCCAACGCAGAGTGAGGAACAGAAGCAAGTAGCGACTTCTGCTGTTCAGACGTCAGCTGCCCCAGCTACTACCAGTACGGCCGATGTAGCTCCTGTTGCGCAGCAGACAACATCAGCTGTGGAAAGCGCTGCTCCTGTGGCCCAGGTGAAGACGTCTTCGACCTCAACCACTACTACTGCTGCTGCTCTAGAGACAACATCCGTTGTGCCAACATCCTCGACCTCTGAGGCTGCCCCGGCCCCTGTCACTACATCTACCTCTGAAGTTGCCCCCGCTCCTGCGACTACTTCCTCGACTTCTGAAGTTGCTCCCGCTCCTGTGACTACTTCATCGACTTCTGAGGCTGCTTCTCCTGCCACTACTTCCAGTGCTTCTCCTGCCACTGCTTCCAGTGCAGCTGCCGCTACATCGTCGTCTTCGTCTTCGTCTTCGTCTTCGTCTTCGTCTTCGTCTTCGTCTACGTCTACTGTCCTCGGTGGCAGCAACTCTGGTCAGGCGACATACTATACCAGCGATGGAGTCACGGATGGAACTTGCTCTTTCAGCGGTTATACTCTTCCATCCGGCATCTTTGGCACTGCCTTGTCTGATTCGAACTGGGACACTGCGGCTCACTGCGGTGCCTGTGTGGAAGTGACTTCAGCCAGCGGAACGTCTATCAAGGCTATGGTAGGTGAAAACAAACTCCAATTTCAGTGATTTTTTTTAGCACTGACCATGCAATTTAGATTGTCGACGAATGCCCTGGCTGCGGTGAAAACCACCTGGATCTCTTCCCAGCCGCTTTCTCTGAACTTGCAGCACTCTCCGTTGGCGTTCTGGACGTGACCTGGGAGTACGTGGAGTGTGGCATCAGCAGCCCCCTCAGTCTCAAGGCAAAAGACGGCTCCTCCCAGTACTGGTTCAGCATGCAGGTCGTCAACTCGAATCTCCCAGTGAAGTCGCTCGAGGTCAGCACCGATGGTGGCCAGACGTGGCAGGCAACCACGCGCAAGTACTACAACTACTTCGAGAAGGACGATGGCTTTGGCACCGAAACGGTTGATGTCCGCATCACCAGCGAGACAGGTTCCACGCTGGTCGTCGAGGGTGCCAGCTGTAGTTCTAGCGCTTCAACCACGGCTAGTTCCAACTTCTAGAAGCGATCTGGCGCTGACATTTCATTTTCAACCTCTTTTGTCCTCCAAAAAGCCGTCATGTACGGTCGATCATGTTTATTTCTTTTCACTCCGTGGCTATGCAGGAGCATGTGAAGGCTTGGGTACTTCCTTACTTTCTGTGAATATTGCGGGGCTTGAATGTATTTATAACTATTTTTATATATAACTCAGCTTAAAGAGCGAATTTAAGAAGAAATCCAAAAACAGCTCCCTTGCATGCGCATTGCATAATACCTTTCGCAGACTGATAAGTTACTAATCTTTATTGATTAATGCTGCAGCGGCTGTCATCATTTAGCCCAGAGACAAGCATAGCTCGTCGTGAGATTGTTCTCTACCAACCCCTGGACCACGTGGAGAAAACAGATAACAAGATAAGCATCGACCATTAACCATTAACAACGCCTGATCTTAAAATCTATCAACTCTTCCCATTTCCTCCCAGCGGTCCAACCCGCTAAAGCTACGCCGTCAATGTTCTAGAAATAATCGGGCAAGGCCCGCTTGACGGCAGGCACAATGGAGTTCGTAGCGCTGCACCGACGGGATCTGAGCCTCTATCTAACGAGGGGGCCGTAAAATCACCAATCCCTGAGGTCTTTCCCTTCTTTGTCTTCTGCGAGTTATTGGAGACCAGAATATTCATCCGAAGAGATGCATCTTTCCAATCTCTTTGCGTGGGCCGTGGCAGCCCTCACGGTGACTTCGGCGCAGTCAACACAAGGAATCCGGGATCTTGTAAAGCGTCGACTGCCCAATCACGTTGACAGCTTCGCGTTCTCCCTTGTCAACGCGACAGGACCATATGAGCAGACAAATGATGAATATACAGTCTCGGCGACTTCCAGAGGCACTATTCTGGTTGAAGGCAATTCGTTGAGTGCGCTCGCGACTGGGTATGTGGCGCCTTCCCCTTTAGAATATGGCGGGATAATCCACTGATAACAATTCCAGACTTCATCGCTACTTGACTGATGTAGCACATGTGGATATTTACTGGTATATTGGCAGCCGGTTGCATCTAGCACCCGCAAAGCTGCCGCTGCTCTCGGAGCCCTTGAAAGGCGCCAGTGTTGTTCCGTGGCGGTACCATTTTAATACAGGTATTTGCCTCAGTTCCTCTCTCAAGAATACGCTTAGGAATTTCTTACTGATTCTAGACAGTGACATTCTCATATACTTCGGCCTTCTGGTCATGGGAGGATTGGGAGGCGCAGCTCGACTGGATGGCCCTTCGCGGCGTGAACTTGCCGCTGGCCTGGGTCGGTCAGGAGAAGACCCTCGTGGAGGTGTTCCGCGAAATCGGACTGACCGACAATGAAATCCTCTCTTACGTGAGTGGACCAGCTTTTCAAGCCTGGAATCGGTTCGCCAACATCCAAGGCTCTTGGGGAGGAGATCTGCCGTTTTCCTGGATCGATGCCCAGTTCGAACTGCAGAAGCGTATCGTCAAGCGCATGGTAGAGCTTGGAATGACTCCTGTTCTACCGTCGTTTACGGGCTTCGTCCCTCGAGACATCAAGAGAATCTTTCCGAATGCCACGGTCGTGAACGGTTCTCGGTGGGAAGACTTCCCCATCATCTACACCAACGTCACTTTCTTAGAGCCCACGGGTGCCCAATTTGCGCAGCTGCAGAAGAGCTTCATTTCAAAGCAAATGACTGCATATGGAAATGTTTCCAACATTTATACCCTGGATCAATACAACGAAAATGACCCTTATTCTGGAGATCTGGACTACCTGCGGAACGTCACTTACAATACCTGGAAAAGTCTCAAAGATGCTGATCCCGCGGCGATCTGGCTTATGCAGGGCTGGCTCTTCTATAGTAACTCTGAGTTCTGGACCGACGCGCGTGTGGAGGCGTTCCTCTCTGGCGTTGAGGAGGACAAAGATATGCTAATCTTGGATCTTTTCTCTGAATCGTCACCGCAGTGGCAGCGCACCAATTCATATTATGGAAAACCATGGATTTGGTGCCAGCTCCATGACTATGGCGGAAACATGGGTTCATATGGTCAGGTGGAAAACATCACGGTCAACCCGATCGAGGCCTTGTCGAACTCGAGTTCACTTGTCGGGTTCGGCCTGACTATGGAAGGACAAGAAGGGAACGAGATCGTCTACGATCTCTTGTTGGACCAGGCATGGTCCAAGACGCCTATAGATACCGAATCTTACTTCTACGACTGGGTTCGCAATCGATACGCCGGCAGCAAGTCAATCCCTAAGGAGATCTACACAGCATGGGATATTCTCCGCACGACGGTCTATAATAACACGAATCTGACCGCGGGAACTGCAGTCACCAAATCGATCCTCGAGCTCTCTCCAAGTATCAGCGGTCTCACCAACAGGACCGGTCACCACCCTACGACCATCAACTACTCGCATTCCTCCCTCGCCCACGCCTGGAATCTGCTATATAACGCCACCAGAATAGAGCAATCTTTATGGGACAACCCACCTTTCCAATACGACCTGGTCGACGTAACGCGACAAGTCCTCGCGAACGCCTTCGTCCCACTATACACTGACCTCATCTCAACATACCACACCACAACAAACACGAGTTCAAGTCCAACCCCACTCACAACTAAAGGCTACAAACTCGTCTCCCTCCTCTCATCCCTCGACACCGTCCTCTCCACCAATCAACACTTCTCCCTCTCCACCTGGCTCTCCTCCGCCCGTTCGTGGGCCTCATCCGCCTCCTCTAACACCAGCACCATCGCCAACTTCTACGAATACGACGCCCGCAACCAAATCACACTCTGGGGCCCCAATGGTGAAATCAGCGACTATGCATCTAAGTCCTGGGGCGGTCTCGTTTCCTCGTACTACGTTCCGCGCTGGTCGATCTTTATTGACTATTTGAAGTCTACACCTCCGGCGGCGTATAATGCTACGACTTTGAAGGACGAATTGTTAGAGTTCTCGCAGAAATGGCAGATGCAGAAATTGAAGTTGGATGGGACGGAGGGGAACTTGCGAGATGTGCTGGGGAAGATTTATAGTGAGTGGAGGGATGTGTTTGCGGAATAATGCTTAAGGTGGTAGGGATCGTATATGCAAGACTGCTGCTTGTGCAGCAATATATATATTATAGCATAGTATTGTTCAGGATACCAAATGATGAATCGAGCGATGGCCAGCATGCATGAAACACTCCTTGATGACGTTGAAGCTTCTCTCCATAGTTAGGACTTGACTTCTCTACAGCAAGACCACTTAGGAAATAAAATCTACGCGTAGTTGAGACAGTAAAGAGATGAAAAAGCAGAGAAATATTGACAGATTCGCATTCCGATAATACGCCGCGATACCGCAGGCTCAAATGATTCCCAGCACTGTTTGCTCCCACCCAGAAAGTTCGCCGATCCATCCTTGAGCAAAGAGATAACATACATGAAGAACGCGAAAAAAAGAAGCCTCAAGAATCTGCAAGCATGACGTGTCTACCGAACAAGACCATTAGTAATATCTGGAAGCGAGATATCACAGGAGGCCTCCCGGCTGGCCACATAACGACATAACCCGTCTATTGCGACCGGCAAGACACATGAATCTGGAATTCAACACGAGGAAATGGGAAAATAGACAGCTGATATGAGATGAAGACAGGAAATAACATTTCCCGGCCCTCCTCTGGAACTGAACAATTCGTAGCACATGCGTGATCATTAAGCCCCCAAAGCACACATACCGTTCAGAAAGGAAAGAAATAGCAGCAACCGAAGATTCCTCCGTTTGCAAGCCGGGCTTCAAAGGACATGGAAGCAAGGAAAAGGTAACGTGACCGGCGTGGGTGGAGAAATTTCCGGGATCACGTGGAAGAGGCTTAAGCTTGTGCATGATCGATCTCAAGCTGGCCAAGATCCTTTTCGTCTTCGTAGTCGGGAAAGTCGAGGCCAGCATCCCGACAACGCTGAATCCACTTCAGCGCGATGTCACCACGGCGATTGACCTCTCCCTTTAGCTTGGCATTCTGAGAACTGATCTCATTGATCGCGTGGCTAGTTGTCATGTTGTTCTGATCCCATCTTTCATTCATGGCCTTCTTCTCCTCATGCAATTGGCAGATGTACTCGATAGCACGCTGCAAAATAGCCCCCTTGTTCTTATCACAGTTGGGGACAAGTTGGGAGATCTGGTTGATTCCCTCGTTGATAGCTTCACGCCGACGACGTTCAACTAGGTATGTGTCAGTACCAATGCCAGGGACATGGGAGAGTTCTTTTGATAAACCTTACCTTCTTTATGGTTGTTCTTGCGGATGGTGTGCCACTCAGGAGAGCCGACCGTGGGCTTCTGATTCATACTCTGCGCCTCGCGAGCCGCATAAACAGCAGCGGCAGTAGAGTTGTGACCATGAGCGGGACCTAGGGGATTCTGATTCATCTCGTCTCCGAAAGTGAGACCATGTCCGAGGTTGGCCGCACTGCCGAAGTCACTCGGTGGAGGAGGATACTTGTTCTGGGGAGCGTGGGCGGCCAGAGCAGCTTTGGCAGTCAGAGCATTCTCATCGGAGATGCCATTCTGAGGCCCAACATGTTGAAGTATCTGCTGGTCGATCTGACTGAGCTCCGGAGAAGTGTTTGAGAGCCCATGATCATAGGGGTCCAAGGATCCGTGGGGAAAGCCAGATTGGTTATCGCCAGTTAGACCGTGAAGGTTACCATTGCTGCCGTGGGAGGAACGGTTCAAACGTTGAGCATCAGGCCCAGTGCTGTCATTGCTGTCGCGCTTCCGCTTGTTGGAAGCATTGCCATCGGTGGCACTGAGAGATTGGTCCGACATGATTCAGACTTGGAGGGAACAGTCACTGTGTATGACAATGAATCAAAGAGTGTTACACTAAACTGGTAGCAGATGGTGATATTTACCTGAAGCAAGGCCACTCTTGAGTAACGTAGCAGGTATGTTCACTTTTGGGATTGCAATGCACAGCACGTTATAGGCTGGAGGTCACTGTTAATCTGTGGCACACTGAGTCGGTTGATTGTTAGTTCAAGATCTAGCAGAGAAGAGCAATTTTTCGCAATAACAGAACCCCCTATCCAATCCCATGCTCAAGACCTGGCTTGCAGTGAACAAGGCATTTCAAGCTTTAGGCGCAGAGGCAACTGAGTGCGGGGAAGGTTTGGTAGTGATGGGCCGTGTCTGACAGTGAATGAAGACGCGTCCGTGAAGCAAAGCCCACATCAGCGAAAATCACCGCGCCTGCACTGAGAAAATGGTGTCTCCTGGGCCCCCGTAAGCTGTATTGATATAGCTAATATCATGCATACTAACAGGAGGACTTCAAGAGATCAAAGCAATAGCAGGAACGCGTGTCGCTAGGCATGCGACCGCGACAAGAAGGACGGCAGCAGTGTCGCAAAGCGCAGCCATGTTGCGACCGGCTCACAGCGGATGATGACCAGATCGTGGATGCTGAATGTGCTTGGATGCTGGAGATAGGCAAAGGCGGGGAACAGCGTCAGAGGGAGCTTGAGCCGTACCTTGGATGATCTATCTATCACCTGACAGGAAGTCACCTGCCACGGGCAACAACAGAGGCGCGCTCGAAGTCACGATGTCGAGATGAGAACCTCGAGATTCGAAAGCGCAAGAGGAAGATTGAGTAAAGAGGTTGATGCAACGGCCTGGGAATCAAAGAAACCCAGAAACAAGCAAAGAAAGCCGTTGTTTTATCATGAAAAGAGGATGGGGGGAATCAAGTACTGGATAGAAAGGCGAGTAGAGTAGAGGGAGGGCGGGCTGCTCACGTGGCGAGGGACGAGGGAAGAGCAGAAGAGGAGAAGCCGCAAGGTCCGGTCGGCGACAGGGACCACAGGCGCAGACGCGTCACCTGATGGCGGAGCTTCCAGGATAATCCCGACGGGAGGGACGAGACTTGGGAGTCGTGAGGGACTTCCAACAGGCACACCACCCAACTTTACCAGGTCAAAAAACATGCTGTCCACAATCGAAAATTCGAGGGCATTTCCCATAAATATTATTCATCCCGTGAAACTTTCGTCCTGGTTGTTTTTTCCAGCGGCATCTGCCAGTCTGCGTCATGTGCAGGTATCCCGTGCCCCGGCGAACCCTTATCCGTTCTCATTTACTGAGGAGAGCCTCATCATTGGCGTCGCTGATTGGTTGAAACGTCGATCCGGATGGGAGGGCCGTTGTTCCGAATGCACGTGCCTTACCCTAGCCCTCCTCCTTGTCTTGCTGCCTCATATTCCGGTAACTTGGGATGATTACTCCAACTTGCGGACCTCGAGCCTCTCCACCTGTGGATCACCGTATGTATGATGATTAACCCGTCGCAAAACTAATGAGCCTATCCGTTCCTTTTCGAGAAGTGGTGGCTGCCTGTACCGATCGGCCCGAACCACCTTGAGGTAGCATCTCATCGAATCCGCTTCCGCAGAACTCGGACAAATTCATTGCGGCTGGCATAAGGTCTCTTGAAGTGCAGAAATGGCTACCCTTCCAGGCCTAGAATCTAGTTGTATCATCTAAACCGTGCCTCTTGATTAGTGATATGGAGATCTCCCACAACTAAGCGGTAGATGATGCCGGGGATGTTAAAACATCACCATTCACATACCATTATGTCCTGGACATCTGGCCAGATTAACTATATCTCTCATCCCCATCTGTCATTTTGGATTATCCAGTCAGGGTCCATATCAAGGTTCTTGGCAAGTTAGCTCCATGGAAGAGACCAGGGTGGTTTAGGGATAAGTGTATCACATGTACTCGCAAGGCACACACAGCCTAACGCCATCCCCAAACCCACAAACTCTCCAGGTTGATGTGCTCCCCTGTGTTTAATCTCTCCGGTGCAGGAATATAGTCACTGGTGTAAAAGCTTTTGTGGACCTCAAATTCCCTGGGCCAGCTGATACACTCATCTTCGCATGTCATGACTGTCGATCCTCAGGGGAGCCCGCTATCATGAGATGCATATGTATCAGAAAGGTGGGTGTGGTGAGAACGTGAGAGATAAGAAAGCAGTCACGTCTTTTGTTTATAATTTCTAATATAGACGGGGGATCTGACATGCAGAATGATCCGGAACTTAAAGTCACATGAACCTCTTTTGACGACTAATCTGCACATGACCCACAGTTTGGCAATATATTGGCAATATATGCCGAAGCAGGGTGCTACTAGTAATTTCATTATATGCCTTGGTGTTCACTTCTTTTGGTAGTCTGGTCTGCTCCTTGTCTAATTTGGAAGCCTGATGTTTCATATCGGATGAGTTATATATGTAGGGTATTCTGTCTATGCATCTCTGCTATTTTATGAAGCGTGAAATGCTTATTTAGGAAATCAAGAAGCAAGGAAGTCCTGGCACAACATAGTAGTTTGGCCCACTTCTTCCAGAGACATCATACCGTAAGAGAATCAACCATTAAACCTCACATAATATCTATAGTCTGGAGGTCACTCGCAAGACTCGAGTGGGAACCATGACTATGTGGAGCGCGGTGTCAACCCAAAGACCAACTTAGGATCTTCCTTCGTATCCGCAAAACATAATCCTTCCTCCATCGCTCCCATGATATCCCAGCAAAGAATCTTGACGTCGAACGCTGGTTCACTGTCCGTTTCCCTTGACGAAGAATTATCGGCGGCATGCGCGCCTTTGGGCTTTTGCCTCACAGCGAGAACAGCACTTGTCCCTGCATATCGTGCCGGGTCTTTTCCTTCTACACCTGGCTCCTCACCAGCTCTATTTGCGAAAACAATAACGACCTTCTTGGTTGATACGTCCGTAACATCATCCACATCTCCATCATGCTCCATCTTCTTCTCAAGAAGAGGCCAGAATCTCCGGATCCAGTATTGGAAGGTATCCATATCAGGCTGGCCACGGAGCGCTGCAAGCTCCTCGTGGCCCAGGAGGGTCAGCCATGCCATGGACAGAATGACAAGTGGCGATTTAGAGTCGATGACGCGATTGGCAAACTCCCACTCCGTAAAAGGAGCTTCGAAGCGGTAGGGGTTGATATCCATGCAAATACCGAATGTGGTCTGAATCTTATTCTGTTGTGATACTTCGTTCTGCTTGTCAAAATTGAACGTATAGAAACTCCGCTCAGCGTCGCCTTCGCTTGCCCAGGTTTCGTCGGTATAGTAAAGAAATCTCTTCCGGTAATTGTGCAAAATAGTTCCGTTCTCATCCACAACGAGTAGAGAATTGAAGGACTTCTCTTTTGCTAGGGGTGCGCTATCCTGAGTTTCTGATGGCGATGATGCGGTCTTCTCAATCTCTGGGTAGCCAACGCAGACTTTACACCTCAGTCGCTTCGCAGTCTCTTGTGCCCATTTTGCCGTGGGACCGGTCCCTTGAGGCTCCAAGTACGGTTTGATAGCTTCCGATGAAGGGAAGTTGTAGCCTGAGGAAAGTGTCAGTGTATGCATGGAGAAGTTACGTTCTGAATAAGTAGGAAATAGTACCACAAGAAGCAACGTGGTGACATCAAATGTAAAAATCTCAAGGAAATAGAAAGAATTCGAAACAAGAAATCTAACATAAGATATATAAATTATCGCTTGCACATATACTCAATCCATCCAAAATCCAGCGAGCAACAACATACGTCTCAAATGAACAAAACAAATAGAATCGAAACTCACTCACCACTAAACGCCAATTCCGGCAGAACCAAAACCTCAGGCCTCAGATACTCAATATCAACACCATCCTTGCCCCGTTTAAGCAACTCATCCGCTCTGCGAATGTTGCCTTCCACATCGCCCAGCTGCGGGGCGAACTGCAGCGTGGCGATTTTCATTCCTCTGCGCTGTTGCAACCCACTATGTGAATGGTAACATCTAGATAGAAGTAATGGGCTCGAGGTATTAAATTCCAAGCAGTTATAATTACCTGCTAGATGACAACTACCGCAGGTAGTATGCGAAACTGAATGGGCCGGGGTAGATGATGCAGCAAGAGCCTTTAAAGGCAGTCCCGCCTTCTTGAGAAAGAAAATTTTGACGATGGTCAGACAATTCCAGGAAAAATTTGAACAGGATTTAAATGTTCATCATAAATAAAGGAGGTTAGGAAGAGATCGTCTGATGGTCGTCGACCTTAACCCTTGGAGTTGACAGTCGTAGGCACGGATACCATCATAGGTGATTGGTCGACTCGTCGAACTTGTCACGTGATGCACATAGGCTTTGTACTGAGCACTCTACGTCTCAACAAACGGCTTGTTTAGAAAAGTACGGTATACTAGCGGTTTCGTCCTAACTTGAAGAGCTGCTATTTCTTGTCTAGTACTTGGGATTTGATATCAAGATAATTTGTCTTAAATTTCAAGATATGCCAAGACATATGCGACGCTCTCATATGGGTAATGCTATGATCCGAACGAGTCATACAATCATTTATCCTCAGAACCAGAAACACCGTAATACAGATGCAAGTGTCTGACAATGTCGCATATTCTAAGCCAGATGTGAAAAATTTCAATTGCCGATCGCCATGCTCTTTATTCGAAAATGTTGAGTATGTACAGTGGAAACGTATTCATAAGAATCAGTATGCCGAAAGACAGACCCTAGAGAGCTGCCGTATCGTTGTTTATTTCTCCTTCTTCTTCCCCTTGAGCTTGCTGTCATGGTTGAAGTTCAAGGGCTTAAAAGCCAGGCCCTTTCCACCAGTGGTTCTGATCCTTTGCTCTGTGCGGGACATAGTTCGACCAAGGCCAAGTGGAGTGTCTGGTGCAAGGGCAACTTCGTAGCCGTTGACATAGGACTGCATAGGAGACTGACCACGGGATACACTTCTCGATGATGAAACGCTTCGTGAGAAGCTTTGAGAGGCACGGAATGGATCTAGACCGGCGTGCAGGCTTTCGAGAAGACTCGGCCCATTCTTCAAAGACTCCGCAGCTATGCGGGCTGCAGATAACAGGAGTTCGTCCTCGTCGACGTGAGAACTGACTGGACCTTTGGGCTCCAGCTTCGGTACCGGTTTCCGCTCGGTCAATGACCGCACTTCTTCCAATATTGGTAATGTCGGTAAGGGCGCTATAGAGGCGAGAGCCAATGATGGCTTTTTGGGAGGCCGCGTCGGTGCTTTTTCAATCTGTGAGACTTTCTCAACTTCAGGAGCGTTCTCAGTAGATGTTTCCAGTTCCTGTTCCTGCTCGGGCTCTTGAAAGGCTCTTTTTCGGCTAGCAGAAAACTCTTGCCGTCGCCTGTTGGCCGTTTCATTCAAAGTCCGTATCCAGGCAAGACGTCGACGTTCCTTTTCCCCAAGATCTGGTAGGAACATATCAGTAAGCATGGACAAATAGAAATCACAAGATTCATGAAAGGGATATTGAGCTTACAGGCCTGATCATGCTGGATGGCAGGTCCTTCACTAGCTGGTGGTACGAGTAACTCTGTAGACAACGGAGGCTCAATTACAGCGGATAAAGTTTCCTCAGACTTAGGTTCAGGTTCAGTTGTAGGCTTCGTGACCACGCCCTCATCATGTTTCTGAGCGGATACTCCAGAAGGGACTGAAGGTTTCTCTGGAACAACCTCATCCAGGGTGATCTTTTCTGCAGTAACTTGCTTTGGTTCAAGAGGCGGCTCTGTTGTTGGCGGGGTCGTCTCTAGTACTGACGTGGGAAAAAGAGGTTTGAACGGGGCTGAAGTCGAGACAGCTCCGGTGGATTTCGAGAAAACTGTGGAGTCCTGGCTTGACTGGGAGGGTGCTGATGGGAAAGAAAATAGGTTAGAACCCAAAGATGGGCCTGAAAAAATTTGTCAGGGAACCGGCAAGGAAACGAGGATGTTTGGTAAGAATCGTACCTGCTCTATCGAACAAAGAAGGGCCATTTAAAATAGAAGGTGCTTTAAGCGGGCCCTGTGTTTGCGAGAACAAGCTGGGTTGTTCTCTAGGCCCAGACTTCGCAAACGAGGATGTTTGTGCCGGGAAATTAAAAAGAGGTTTTTGAGATGGCACCGAGGGCGCATTTGTCGTGTTGACCGGATTCGAGACGTCTACCGGCTCTGGACCGGATGGTACTTTGAAAGGTGGGGCGAAAGATGCAGCTGAAGTGGCGGCTGCAGGGAACTGAAAGTTGGAAGTCGTAGGAAGATTATTCGTGATATCTGGAGGTTTTACTTGTAATGGATTGGTTGTCGTAGGGGCTGAATCCTTCTGGGGTGCGAACAGGGAGGGAAAGGTAGATTTGGCTGAAAAAGCGGAAGCGTCTTGAGTGCCGGAAACAGACAAAGTATTCTGGAACGGCGAAACCGCGTTGATTTGAGGAGAAAGAGGACTCACCGTGGCCGCAGGAGCAAAAGGATTCAATACGGCGGAAGCGGTTCCCGCGGAAGCTTGGGGTTGCGAGCCCCCAAACAAAGATGAGAAAGTTTGTTTCCCGCTGGTGGAGAAGATGGAGTAAGTCTGGTTTTGCTGCTCCTGAGCCGTGATATTCTGCAAGGGTGCTCCGAATGGATTAGGAAAACTCGAGGCTGATGCAGATGATAGCACCGAACTGCTTTCTTCTGGTGTAGACTCTTCAATATGCAACTTCGGTGGTGCCTCTTCACTTTCATCTGCACTAACAAAGAGATCGTTGTCTTCTTGCATCAATGTCCCGTACCCTGTAGACTGAAGCTGCACACGGTTTGTCAAGAGTGAGCGATCGATCATTCCGTGCTTTGCTGCTTGGCTAACGTTTAAACCTAGCACGATGGCCACTAACGTCCTCCCCGCCCGTTTAGATTCGACGAGTTTCTCCGAGTATGCATGCTGCGATGATGGCTGGAATGCTGTTGAGGGTGTCAGAAGACGGACAATCCAGAGAAAACGGTCGGACGAATTGAGTATGATAAGGTGAGATAGCCGGCAAGGGCCTCCAATATCGCATGGAACAATCCGTTCATATACAAAAATATCTTTTACGTACCCACGGAGTCAACGGGACGACTGCCCCAGTTCAGGTATTCTTGTCCGTCTGCATTTTCAGCGAACTCAAGATCCTGTTCCTCGCAAAACTGGTGCGTTTGGTCGTCGTTGTCGAAATGTAGAGCTTTAGTTAATTCATCGATCGTCCACTCCTCATTCTTGTGCTGTTGAGAGTGAGGCTGACGACAGTAGCCTTTCCATATGGATCGGATAGCAGTCTGACGGACATGATTGAGATAGATCTCCGCAACGCAGGCCATAAGGTATGGTACGCTCGGAGAGTCCAGTGAATTGAAGAACCGGGCATAGAAACCCTGAGCGATTGCGTTTGGTCTCTTGGCGTCCAGCGTGCCTTGGTACTCCCATGTGTTGGTTGCTGCAGCAAAGAGTTCCAAGGCGAGTTGGACTCTGGGGGACAGGCGCAGCTCAGCCGGCCACCTCTGCACGCGGGCCTCTAGATCAGGCCTCTGATCATGGATAGAGAATATGATATAGTATGCTCTGAATTCATCCTCGTTTGGGAAACGAATGCGCCCTCTGTTGTCGTCGTAGTAGTACATCAGGGAGAGCATCGTGTTGTTAAGTTGCTCCCGCTCTTGGTGATGGTCGAACGGCTCCTGGTTCTCCGGGCTGGAGAGTAAGTGCAGCGACATGATATGGAAACGAGCTATACGCTCCAAACATGTGACTGCCATTTGGACATGATCCTCCTGCGTGAGCTGCTGTACCGAAAAATCATTCCGGATGGATCTGGTGCGGTCCCACACAAATTTATGAATCAATCCAAGAGGCTCATTACCGCCCAGGATATGCCGTATCAGATAGTTGGTGGTTTGAAGAAGCGTCTTGGGAGTCCGAATATCAGACGGAAGTTGTTCGTCGTAGCCAGCAGCGGATCTTCGAAATCGTTTCAGCATTTTCATCTCCATGTTCTGGAGAGAATTGGTTGCCGGATGGAGAACCTGCGCAAAGTCAACTAAAGTCAGCTGAGATCTACTTTTCGTCGAATGGATCCGGCGCACCTTCTCGCTTTTATCGACCATCTTCTGAACGATTCGCTCGACGCGTTCGAACTCGGGGCACATGCTCGTGCAAGTCCCAACAGGAGTTATTGCTTGATTCAAAGAGGTCGGCTGATTTGGATCTGCCATTTGTCCCTCTTTGATAGCTCTCTCCCGTTGCTTTGCCCGATCATGCTTAAGCTGTATTAGGGATTAGGATTAGCAAGTATCTCATGCAAAGCGCAGACTTTTTTTTTTTTTTTTTTTTTTCGAAACCTACCTTTTCGTAGCGTTCATGGTAGCTGTTCATAACCTTCGCGTCCTCCACAGGTATGGTCGTCGGCTTCCCATCCGCCTTAGGCTTTGCTGACGGGCGATGACGAGGGTCCCTGCTTCTATCGATCGATGAAGACCCAACCGTCCCGTCAAGATTGGAAGGGAACCCGAACGCGCTGGGTCCTTTTGCGGTGCCGGCGAAAGGTGACGCGCTGGGCTGGAGAGATGGCCCACTTGGCTGGCCAAAGGACGAAGGTTTGCCTTGCTTAAGCTGCGCAAAAAAAGGGCTTCCAGTCGGTTTTCCAGAGGCTGTCTCCTTCGTCCCTTGTGATGACACACGAGCATCTCCCGAGCCTGCTGTTGCACTCCCTCTGCCACGACCAGATTTTGCCGCCGCACTGGCACCTCTCCCTCTCCCTCGCATCTTAGTCTCGCGCGTCGCGCTCAAACTCCTCTGCTGGTACGGCCCTGACCGGCTGTGCGACGCCCCGCGACCTTGCCCCTGCGCACTTCCACCTCGATCTTTCTGCCCTGACATGAGTGCGGCGAACGCGTTCGCTGGCCCACCCATTGTTACGGCGTATTGTAGAAGAGTTGGCGAATTATTTATGGGAATTATATCGATCGTAGTAGTGAATGGGACGCGATGTCACGCAGTCGCGCTGGTAGAACAACCGGGGTAAACGAAGTGCGATAGGTGGAGGGTTGAACTGAGTCCTGAAAGCACTGCCCATTGGATGGTTCCATTCCAATGGGATGGAAAGCTAGAGTCAGTAACACAGTCATGCTTGAGCGATTTGGATATAACAGAGGACAAATAGGTGAATGTATGAATGAAATGGTGAATGACGTCGCGCGCAGTACCTATTCAAGACTCGCCAAAGTCTGGGACACGCCGAGTTTAGGGGCTATTTAAAAGCTCTCGCAGACTCGGCGCTGATACCCAGAGGTCACTGAAGACAGTGATACCTAGGAAACCTAGGCGCTGATGGTAGGGAGAAACGATCTCCGATACGTGAACCCGGCCATTTAAACGGGAGCACCTAACGGCGATCGGTCGAGAACGGGAGCAGAGCTCAAAACAAATGAACAAACGACAGCATCAGGATGTGATCTCAAAGAAGTCTGCTTGGAATAAGATGTTTGCAAGATATTAAGTCTATTGCTTTGTTGGAATCTGGAAATGAGAATATCGCGCCAGAGCTCCGAGCTTGTTCCCCCGGGTCATCAGCGAAGCGTGGGCGGGCGGCGTCAAGCGCGGAATATTAAGCGCGCTAACCGATAATTACTTCGGCTAATCAGCCGCGGGTTTAAACTCAAGGTTCAACTGTATGTGATGAGAAACCCGGAAAACGTCAAGTTACTCTTATCAGCAGCTTGTGTAGACCTTTAAAGGGTAGTGTTAACCTAACAAGTACAAAAGTAGGGTTTTATTTGCTACTGAAATGACTAAAAGCTCTCAAAGAGTGATATGTCTGATAGTTTCCATCGATCTTGAATATGAGAATCGAAGGTTGATGATGTATGTAGTCTTACAACTCGTACAAAATAGCAAGCATCTATCTCTCCTTGTTGCTACAAAGCCCTCTATTTCCTTATATTATATAAGAGATTAGCGCAATTCTGCAGCTTTGTTCCTCGAAGAGAGATATCTCTCGAGGATTGCGCAGAATTCGACTTACTACCCTGAAAGGCAGGGTCCAGCAGTATCACGCAGTCTGAGGAATATGCTTACATATAGAGAACCAAGACTACAAACCGGAATCTCTTTTGAGAAGATACTACCAATATGACATCAAAGAAAACACTGTACGTAAAATCGTGTTCGGTGTGTATGAATAGGATTTGAGAAACGGAGACAGGCAGATCCCAAACAGAAGCAAAAGCAGTATCCAGAGACAATAAAACCCAGAAATAGCAGGTAGAAAAAAAAATATCACATGTTCGTGATAACAAGCTCAGCTGTCTATAGTGTGGTGTCTAGTCTCTTTCCTTCCATAGCGTCATATTGTACGCTTACGGCTAGCAGGGAACGCAAGGATACAGGATGAAATTGGTACAGATAAAAAGCAACATAGTAAAATAGATAACTTAGGATGTATCCACAACTGTCCTAAAACACAAGAGGTATCGTAATAGTCATATACGCAACAGATTTCCAGCCGCAAATTTCTCACAGTTCGGCGAAAGATCAATACAGAATGACAAAAACATTTCTCAGTCGTCCATTCATATAGGTCATGCACTTCGTCTAGCTGCACAGGAACATGTAGCATCAACAGAAATGGCTGTGGCAAACGCAGTGGGTTTAGCCCATGTGAGACTCGTCACCGTTAGGGATTGGAATAACGTGTGGGTGGCTCAGGGACCCTGTGCGAAAGGGTGGTGGATTTAGACTCATCGTCTCGAACTGGGCGCGGGCCCGAGCGCCGTGTAGATCTGGCAGTGAGTGGCCGATATGAGCCAGGTTGGGGGAGACCTCATGGGGATGACTGGTCGGCAGCATCGCGAGCGGAAATTGCATTGGTTGCTGCTGGATGGCTTGGCTTGGCCCTGCGCTGTAGTCGACGGGATTGAACATATTCTGCTGAAAATCTGGGGGCCATGCATCGAAATGAGTCGAAGGCTGTTGGTGTGATAGTGCTGGGTTGTGTTGACGGATCTGCTCATCTGCTGTCGAGGAGCTGAAGGATGTCGGTGCTAGATATTCGAAGCCTGTCTGGTCTCTCGGACTAACTACAGTCGAGCTAGCTGAAGTCCTGGATACGATCTGCGAGAAGTCATCTGTGTAGTCGTTCTTAATCCGTGTTGTTGGAGATGGAAACGTGGGTGGGTGCCTTGGCTGCTCGTCGAATGAGAGGGGTGCGGCGGGCATCTGAAAGAGCTGCCCTCTGTCGTCAGATATGTGGACAGACTGTCCTTGCTGTCCAATGATCACCTGGTCAATAGGGCTCGTGAGAGGGCCTCGCGCCTGTTCTGCCGACGACATTGGCGTCAGGAGTCCTACTTCGACATCTTCGCCATCGCCATGTTCGATCTGTTGGTCGGGCTCGCTGACAGTGTCGGAATCCTTGTCAAGCTTCATATTGGAATCTCGGTTGACAACATATACGACTGCGTTCGCGTCTATGGCATGTCAGCATGAATCATACACCCTCAAGGAAAACCGCAAGGGAGACGTTTATACTTACCCACTTCTCCTCTTTCGAATCTCTCCTCCATTTTTCTGACACGAAAAATTTCATCAAGAATTTCCATCCGCTCTGGAGGCTTAACTTGGCGCTTGGCATCATGGGCAACCTCCTTGAGTTTGTCCGATGTGATACCGTACTTCCCCAACTTCCGAAGTATATGGACAAGAAGGCGAAGGCGTTCTAGGCGGTGATGAGTATAAGACAGCCCAACAAGAATATCTTCTCAAGCAGATGACAACTTACGGTCTTTTTTCAGGTGGTCTGGCTCCTTGTGTACCACTCCCGATGGCCACCATTCAGGCTTCGTCTTTTCTGGATCCCCTTTCTCACCAGGTTGAGCACCTGGCGGAGGTCTACCTCCGTTGTAAGGGTGTTTCACTTGCTTCCTGGGCTCGATGAATTTAATGAAAGCTTTTGCCATCTGACGGCAGTTGAGTTGCTGGAAGTGCTTCAAGGCCATCTCATAATAAGCCACTACATTTTCTGTATCACCAATTTCAAGTGCCGTTCGGTCCATGGTTGGATACGCTGGCACTTCTTCCACAGGACCGTCTGAGATTTCGTCGACATATTGCTCCTCCAATATCGTCCCTCGCATCGAACCTTTCCGTCGTTTAGCTTGACGCATGGCCTCCCATTGGGCATGATGAATCTCCGCTTCCTCTTCTTGAGGCAACTTCGAGCTATAGTCGAACATGAAGCCGCTATCGAACGCGATATCATCGCTTTTAACACTTGCTCGACGACCGGAGCTCATAGATCCTGGGATACGTCTGTCAGTGTTGGAGTCGTCGAACAGATAGCGAGGCAAGCATACTCCCAAGCATAAGTCTCTGATAATTAGCTCGCGCCTTCGCACCAACCAACTCCATGAACCTTTCTCGATCATCTGGGGTAAAGAAAGTCCTTGTCTTAGCTTTGATCGACGGAGACTCGTCGACACGCACTTTGCCCATCTCATCTATGAAAATCATGGCGTAATGTGTGAAGGGAACCTGGAATGGCCCATGACGACTCGTAACCATTGCCTGTAAGATTCTCCGTCAGCTGCCCGGAACTCATTGGCAAAGCGAACTTGCAAACATACTGGAGGAGCACCCCATCCTGGGTATTCGGTTCCAGTCATGGATTGAGAAGGTCTTTTTGTGGGTCCCATTGCGGGACGCGCTCCCCTGGAAACCATTTGCTCTGTTGCCAGTATAGTTCCGCTGAAGGCAGGAAATGGTCTTCACAGTTGAGAAGTAATATTCCTTCTAGCTTCAATAGACTCCGAGCAGGAGGGTTTCGGTGTTTGCAATACCCAGAAGAAAGGAACTTGTGCACATGCAGAACTTATACGGCAGAAGTAGCGACTTGTACGACTTCCCCCGCGACCTAATGCTGCTGTGGCGGGAAGACTAACGGGGATGCCCCTGGCCCTGAACGGTCTAGATGCGGTCACAGCGGGATGATGCGGCAAAGAGAGCACAATATGTCAAGGAAGGGAGAAAAAAGGAACACGGGTATATAGATGAACAGGTAGACGATCTCCAAGAGTTGATAGGAGGACGGGAGAGGACCAATGGAAGTGTAGGATGTCTTCCAGTGTCCCAGTTACCAGCAAACAACCGGGGCAAAAGCGGGCAGCGTGGGTATCTTGCATGAAACCAACGGAATGGCCTGCGTCTGAACAAGAAATGAATCAGACTAAAAAAAAAAAGAGGGATGTCCACACAGTAAAATAGAATGGGCGATAACGTCGGGCTTCTCAGCGGAGAGGCAATGCGTCCTCCTTCCAAGTTTTCTGGACCGCGTCTGGTAGCACCGCTGGTGTAACCAATGATAGACAGTATCAGTGACGGTCCTTAAAGGCAAAATGGATGTGCAGAGATGAGGCTGGAGGACGAGACGGAAGGAGGGGAATCATGGCTGGAAAAGTAAGACGGAGTGGAGTGCAAATATAGTTACCACCTGACGGTCCGAGCCTTGCCCGCTCGGGGACATACAGAAGCAGTCGTATGGAGACGGGAGAGCCGTCAGGGGCGCGAAAACAGAGGAGAGATAGCTGGTGGGGGGAACTCACCGATCACCGGGACCAAAGCCAGATGGTAATGGAGGTAGAGAAGGTAGTAATAGCAGGAATGAAGTGACTTGATGTGCTGAGGACCTGGTCCTCCCCGAAGCACACGCGGAGCCTGCGAGAGCCCGATTCTGAACGACAACAGAACAATCGAACTAGGATGTTGCTAGGAAGAGCTTGAAAAACCACTGGCAATATTCCAATCCCGACAGGATAGGTTCTTCTGGTACGGGTATTACCCAGGGATCGGGAACAGCGGATTGGAGCGCACAGCAAGATAGGGTGGATGATCCCACTCAGTTACGGCTCCCGGCGGAGAAGAGAGCAATCAACAAAAGAGAGAGAGATAGAGGCTAGTATATAGTAGTATTCCCCAAGGGGACCAAGTATCAATGAGTAGAGTCGGAGGGGACAGTCCATGCGTTTTCAGCCATTCGAGGCGGAGTTGATAAAAAAAGGAACAGACCAAGGGAGAAAAAGGTTGAAACTACGATGGCCTCTGCGACAGACGCTTCTTTCTCCATCCTAATCGACCGTGCTTGCCGCATCGACCTCGCCGCCATGGGAAGCCAAAGAGATGAAAGGCGAAAACACCCAAGACCCAGCTAGCTAGACGAGCGGGCTTCCCATCCGCCCCGGAAGGCGATGCGAGGCATGTTAGTTCGCGAGAAGAGCTGACCTTGAGGCACTAACTTAGGCGGTCCGATCCAATGTCTTGCTCAATCGCCGTCGCCTGCGCACCGAAGAAGAAATGCAAGACTTGATGGTTTTACTCGGGCTTTCCAAGAGGGGCGTGGCGCGCTATTGGCCGCTAATCGTCCCGGGCCTTCAAAGTTCAGGGTCTCTTTTGCCCCTCTCGTGGATGCCAGCATGAGGCCCGCGTTCCCCTCTCGAGATCGTTCCTTGTCTCTCTTCGCGGATAGCCAACTAGCTAACGGATAGCCGAAGCCACTAGGTACGCTCTTAGGGTCCTGGAGAACGACCTCGGGCCCACCGTTAGGGGTCAGCCCCAGGGGCAGACAGACAAAGACAGCAGTTATTACGCACAGCATTCATATTATTCTAGTTAGCCTCCATGCGCTCCACCGTCTCCCGCGATCGCGACGGTGCTTCAACTGCTGCCAAGAGGCTCGCCTACAGTCAATTGACAGACACGCTTTGCGCGCTCAAGTCCGCAGGGTCCAATGCGGGCTCAGCTCGGGAGCTACAGTAGTTACCACGGTATGGACTCACTACTATAACTTAATCCTCCAACATCCGGAGCACCGTGCGCGTGTGGCCAAGAGTGCCAGATTCCATCCGTTGCCTTCTTTGGATGCGTGGTGGATCCCCGGCACCGAGGGCCGATGGTCGAGACTTGTGGGAATGATTACTACATACAACCATCAGCTGTCAGCCCTCGATCGTCGATCTCGAAGACGGTGGCCCGCGGTGACCTAGACTCTGAAAGGGATTGCCAGCAATGCCTCCTCGAAGCTAGGGTACAGCACATGCCAGGAGTCTTATTTCCAAACAAGAGAGTGTGTATGAGGCTGTGAGTGCCCCGAACACCGAGATCGTGGCATATACTGCGCTAATTCCGCCCTTGGGAACTAGAGAGCATGGTCACTGCCCTCTAATATCATTCAAGTGCGTCAGGATGGCGGATCATATTAAGATTCCTTGCAAGTGGATCATCATTGAGGTCATCCGGGATGGCTTACATAGTCGCTATTCGTGAAGGCTAAACCCCCTATCACGCAGGGCATGGCATAGCATTCGAGCCGAGTACAGCCTTTTGACTTTAGCCGATGGTCGTGGTATCTCGTCTAGACTCCGCGGAAGACGACCGCTGATCTTCCGAAATCGCCGGGCGGGGTATAGGCAAGGCACGCAGCTCCATGAGATGATCAGATGCATCCCGGCAGCTTGGATAGCCCTAAGCCGGGCATTCCAGTTTGAGGTCGACTTGGGGGGTCATGGGACCGCATGAGGACAATCGCAAAAACACTACGATCAAAGCCCGCGCACTCTTGCGACGGACCAGTCTCGAGAATCCCAATAATAGTGGTATTAATGAAACATCTAGCTTCGGAGGATATCATCGCGCTGAAGGGTGTGACAAATGGTGGTTGGTGATCGTCTAGGAGCGGACATGGAATACACGCGGATGTGTTCTGGCGATCCCATACGCAAGCTACAAGGGCCGCGTACGGAGTACTTTAGGCAGACCCCCAGGGCTGTCGCGGATCAATTTCTAGGAATTAATCTCCAGCGCCCATCGTAGCCAATCTTGCATTAGCGTTGATGACAATGCAAACCGAGAACTGCAGTTCTTGAAGCGACGACTCGAACGCATCATTATGTTCTACACCTGCATGGTAATCATCCTATCAAAGGGAAAGGAACTGGGGTGAGGGCAGCAAACACATAATATCTCCTCGCGGCAGATCGGATTTCTGGCCTTACAGGATAGACGAACTGTCGTTTGCTTCCTCGTGCCTTTTTTTTCGGCTTGTGACTGACTGGCGAAACGGCCGATCTAGCCAAGGGGTCCCGAGAGTGGTGGTTGTGATCCCATGTATGTTCCGGAATAGTCATCGGAAGTGGTGACAGACAGGCATCAACACCAATCTTGTAGGACGTTTATCTTCGCTGGGACTGGCCACTTCCTCCGCGACAGTATGAGTTTATCGACCTTTCCTGCTCTGGAATCGTTCTAGGGCGATATAAAACGGCTTGAGCCTAATTTTACGGCCGCAAATTTGATCAGGATTATCAAGTTGTTTGTATCCTCAGGTCCGTATCTTAGAGGCTCTGCACTGTCGCACCATCACAGTCCGCTACCAGGTTGTCGGTATTGTTGGCCACGGGGGGAGGAGAGTACTGACTCTTTTAGGTCGCCTCCTAAAACAGATGACCAACCCACTTCGTGTTCCGATCCACGAGAGGCCCTGCAGCTCTGCGGTCCCCAGACACTATCCGCTTGATAAGGAAGTGGCTCTATTAAGCGTCGCCTTTATGGTGATGGAAGAGGAAAAGATCTTCTCGGCCCCGACCGAAAGGAACCAGGGTTCTCGTGAAGCAAACGAAGCCGAGGACCCATTCAGGTTTTGTTCCTCGCCAGTACGCCTCGTGTATACTAGCAGTAGCCTCTAATGCACATAGCTAACTACAGTAATAGGCAGTCTACTAGCTGCGCGAGCTCCTACTCGAAAGAAAGAAACCATCAACTAAGCCTCCTCTTTTGCCCATTAACCCCTTGTCACCCACAAGACAAAGCAGAACAAAATCATAGCAGCGATTAAACAAAACACTGACTGTGATTATATGAAAATAGAGGATGAGGAAAATCCTCCGGGAACATGAAACTGTCAGAATCTAGCTCTCCTGGCACAAACCAGCCTCATAGGTCGATCGATGTACAGCCCCATCCGACCTTTGTGTGAATCAGATCACCTTTCCAGCCCTAACAATTCGGTCCCAAAGACGCCACCAGCAACCAAGACCGGCCCCATCCTCCGTGGCTGAGGAGATCCTCAGCTAAAGGTTAACAAGGGCTGGATGCAATACCATGCAGCAAGCATAGAATAGCCGGATAACATCCTGGAGTCGATCACCTTCGAGGGGGTTACCCCTGCCTGTCCAATAACAAGGGATTGCAGAGGCCTAGAAGGATCTATTTCTGATAGAAAAGAGAACGATAAGAACAGAAACAAAAAGAATGAGGAGGATTGAAGTCCCTATCCGCGCGGTTGTCTTGTTTCGTCTCCTCGTACAATTGGTGGCGGGTGAGGGGCTTTCGGGGTTTCCGCATCCAAACGTCGTCCTAGAGCAGCAAGGGAGGGAGTGAGGGGAAGGATTCGTCTGTTGTTTACCAGATCGAATCTTGAACAGGAATTATACTATACTGCAACGAGAGTATAGTATACCTCATATACCCTCTAAACAAGCAGGGATTCATCAGCTTACCGTTTGCCGCGCAATGTCCTTACTGTTACTTTTCACCGGCGACCTAGCTACTCGGCCGTTACAGAGAAGAACTTATCGAAAAGCCGCAGGAAACCACGCGAGTTTGTTTCGAACTTCTCTAGTTTGTTGAACTAGGTTAGTTCAACAAACTAGATCTATGACGCTATGGGCAATCCAAGATTCAAGACTGTCAAAGCGCCAAACCACGTAGTTGAACCATGGTTTCGTCGGCCAGCTAGACTGCTAACGTAAAGTATAATCCGTTCTTATTATGCTTCTGTCTCTCATGACTGGTTCAACGGACCGTGCCTAAAATTGTAAATTTTGGGCTTGGATCGTCACCCTTCCGCGGAGCCGGAAGGCTAACTTAGTCACACTCCTGCTTAACGTAATCAACCACCGAACCGCCCACACCACCGAACCGCCCATTTCTCCGCAACCGTCAGATCTACTATCTCAATATTATTCAACGCGTCTTTTTCTTACCATTACCATTAAAAAATACT
>QEIL01000126.1:0-102512 GCA_003116535.1 Paecilomyces niveus
TTCCCTATACTAAGCGTCTCTAGCATGCTGTTACTGCTGTTTCTTTCCTTTCTTTCCTCATGTTTAGAATACTCGTTGAGTCGTCCTAGCTAGTTGAATAAACTGCCTCTTGGACCGTTACACTTGGGGGAATACAAGTCGAACTATTCTGTCAACTACTTTATCTTTCCACCAGATTTTGTTTCTACAATCAACGCTGATTATTGAGACAGGCGAAAGCGACACTTGCGCAATTGACAGTTCTAAAAGCCTTTCTAGAATATCAGCCAAACAGAGATCAGGCGAATACACAACAACGTATGATCATGGAAACATTCGAGGCCGCCTATAGCCAGATTTTAGCCAGACAGGGGCAACCTGATATGGAAACCGTGAACACAGATGGGATGGCTAAAGTAACCTCTGCGTTATATAAGTGGCGAACGAGAAACTACAAATACCTCCCTTAGGTAGGTCTGGAGCTAAGAAACGGATACGTGATAGCGATTTCTTCCCCGATAGCGTACCTAAATACCGATTCCTTCTTATAATACTACTATATCTTTTGCGATAAGAGTTTCTGGGTACAACAGCTGTCACCTCCCGGTCAAGGTATTCCTCATACATTCTCTGTCGATATCTTTTTTAATTACTCGGGCTGGCTCTAACCTTGATAAATGGTTCCACCAGATTTACACTTCGACTTATGACCCTTGGGAGTTGGCGGAGGGATAATATTAGATTTCATTAGAGGAACATACGGAGAAGGGACGACGGCTTACATGTGGAGCAGTCTATTTTCCCAAAATGATAGATTTGCTTCTGCCCTCAGAGACTACAATAGTTCGAGGAAATCCAGTTGTCTGCCATGCTCGATTATGACTGGGTTTTTGCCGGGTCAGATCTGGATTTTGTGGCAACAGAATATTTTGTTACCACAGTCATCCATGAGTTAACTCATCTAAGATTTGTGTATGGTGCTGCTATTCTGGGTGAGTTATTCACAAGCTATGATAAAGAATTTCTCAATCAAAGCCCTGACTAATTATGAAAAAGAGGATATCCCATGTAGCGGCAATTACCTTGATTCATACGGCTGGGAATGTGTCATGCAACATGGACATGACAATCCAGCAGACGCTCTAACAAATGCTGGTAGGTTCTTTGATCAGTCTCTAGTATTCAGTTACCAGTACTGACCTCAATAGACAACTTTGCATACTTTGCCACTGGTAAGTCAGTCCCCAGGCTGCCAGGTATATATTTGCATATGCTGACAATTGATATCTAATGTGTTTCTAGCCATGCATTTAGGTAATTCTGACTGGAGGGATGGCTCTGCAACACCATATACTCCTTAATAGAGAGTAAGGTGAGGATACTGTCATTTGAAATAGAGAATAGAGCATCTGATTATCTTCCTTACTCGAATCATTTATATTACTAAATTGATAACATCTTCTCTCCTAAATAATCCCAAGTAAATCATAAACGTGGTAGGGATGAATAGTATGGATGTCGCAAAAATCTTTAGTTATGTACATCCACTCTCCCATTTCAGACTGTCTAGATAATACATCTGCGTGTGTTCCAAAATCTTAAGAATCCGCCTTCGATTCCTTAACCCATCTGACTCGTGAATCGATTATTCTGCAGCACAACAAAGGCTCATCCAATCAACAGGATAATTATCTCTTCATTTTTGATCTCAAAGAGAATATCCCTCGGGAATCGTAATTTCCAGTAAGAACCTGGAACCGTCCATACTTGGTATATCATCAGGACCAAGCTGATCAAGAATCAGTAATTTGATCTCCAAAGGAAGGAGGGCTAATGGATGCTATAAAATTGTGGGATTATTATCCTGAGTCAATGGTGGTGTTGATACCAATGAACAATTCACCATTTCCTCTCGAGATTTAATAAAGAAATCTCGAACGGCTGGGATTTTCCATGGGTCAGAGTTATAAAATATTGGGGCTCTCATGATTGGATTCTTAGCAATTGGGAGATAATATGGGACCTTATCTACTCCCATTGACCCTTCTGGGAAGCGCCTTCTCAGGGCCGAGACGAGAAAAGGGAGTTGTTCATCATCAACCGGACCGATAACGTGTTCAAGGAGGCTCCAACATCTAGCATGTATAAGGTATCCATCTGGTAATATAGGACCAATTCCGGAGGATCCTCGGATCTTGATAGTTTCCATGACTGTTTGTGGCCGCTGATATATCTGCACGATGAACCACGATCGCACCACTTGTTGGAGTGCCAAATTGCCAACCAATGAGAGCAGAATCTCTACTTGGCGGGACATAGAAATCAGTATCATATCTAACACCTGATCTGATGCCTGACAGTTCGAATCTGGGTTTCATGTTTAAAAGCGAATGGTTGATGACCAGTAGTTGTTAATTTGAGGACTGCGGGGTAGGGGAGGGAAGGGGGGTAAATGGACTTGCCCGGCAAAGAGTTAACCATGTCCTCTGGTTTTGGTTTTTTAGATATAACTCATCAATCTCAGCTGCAGAACAAGGCACGTTTCTCTGACTAAACCATGATGTCTTCTCGTCGAGGATTCCGTTATACCGACCCCAAGGAAGCTCTCCTCCGCAAATAGAACAAGATGGTCCGGGACGAGGTGTGGGCGTGTGGGAAACCATTTAGGGTGTATACCTGGTAATTATGATAGATGATATCAATGAATAAGAATAAAGATAGATGATGCAGAAGCATCTGAAGAAGCAGACTCAGCTATTCAAAGCTACGGCCTTCGTAGCGTCGGAGGAATCAGGACCCCATGGACCAATTATATTTAACATCGTGATCAGCTCGCACTATTCCTATTTTGAGTCCAACACTCGCTAGTTACCCCTAGTTATTATTGTCGAAGTGATATCGACCAATCCATATTCATCTTAGGAGCGAGCAAAAATGCCTAAATCTAAGTTGAAATAGACAATTGTAGGGGTACAGATCAGTAGATATATTGGTCTGGCAGTCTAAATCCACATACAATAATCGAGAATAAAAGGGGTTCGGAGCGTCGAACTCTGACTAATCCCAATAGGGAAGACCTAATAATCCAGGTGGTTGCGGTGTTGAATAATTGGTCCGTTGGCTGAGGGTCCTAATCCCTATGGTATATTTTTTTTTTCCAGAGTTGCTTCTTGTTGTAGGAAAAAGGGGCATATAATTAACTGAAAGGACAAACTATTGTCATAGTGCCTTTTTACTATAATACCTCTTCACTGTAAGAAGTTGCGCTAGAGCCACGCGATGTTCTAAGATTAATGCAATCATCCTGTGATCAGGAAATAGTTCAGCTCGGCAACCGAAGTGATCCCAGCGACCCACCATATGCATGTGAGCCTTACGGTAGATATAGCAGCTGTGAATATATGCAGCATAATAAAGTAGATGGCATAATCCCGTCTAGTCAATGTTTTGGAGGACTGCTTTTTGGAGATCCGAATTACTGTCACTAGAAACAGAAAGATAGCTGAAGATCAGAACTTAGATAATTTAAGCCTAGAAGATAATCTTTAGTCGATGATCAATAATGCGCCAAAAATCTCGCCGAGATTGCAGTGTTCTTAGTCTAGGTTCACTAACTACTGGCTGATAGATGGATGTTGTCATGACCCGTCCTATGGGTCTGTACCGCAAACTATCGCTATCAATAAGTGGAAGACGCTTGATGGAGTAAGTGAGTTCTAGTCTCTCCAATTAGTATCGTGAGTGAGTGTTCTAAAAACAAATATACAGTTCTTTCTAGTAATTCTAATAGGCAAGGGTTCCACCAACCGTCTATGTTTAATGCTAATAGGCTAAGGGAATAAACAATGTGACGACATTGGGACGAGCTTGTCGTATAAGTTGCAGATGTGGCGGTAGGGAATTCCAAATCCCATCAAGTAGTTTTGGCCGGCGGTTTCTAGGCTCTGAGCACTAAGACCGTGCCTACGCGCAGATGCATCTCTTGTGTGCCATTGATAGCATGGCACTATGGACGCAAATCCCGATCCTTTGATGATGATCAATGGTGCATGATGTGGCTGGATTATTTCCAGGGTTGGAACAACTAGGACGTTTCAGGAGAAAGGATTATCGGCCGGGATGTCATTATCGGGCCGTACTAGGGTAGCGTCAAAGGTACGAGCTCAAATTTGGGTCGACCTGGGGTAATCCATGGTGCATACATGCATTCCCCGGACCATCCCAAGTGGATAGGTGATAATGTTGGATGTTCGTGTCATTTAAGCGAGGTATGGTATAGATAAGCAGCTGAGGGAAGTGGTTGGGCTCAGCATCTCCCTGTGTTCCTCCCAGTTTCTTGTATGGGATCGACCCCTAGATATGCATGATATTCCTTTTTGGTATCATAGTGCTTGCAGAGTCACATGCATTGCGTTGAGTAGATGTACTCATGCGGCTAGTCTCGTATTTTGTGACCACCACCCTGATAATTCACTTTCAGTTGTGGCACGAGAAAATAATAGGGGAAATCTTCTAGAACTCACATGAAAGAATCATCCTGGATGTAATTGAGAGTCTCACGACGAGTGGTCGGCGACTCATCTCCCCGAGGAGAAAACAGAGAAACAAGCTATGTTGTTCTAAAAGGAATTTGACGTCCTAGATCCCTATTAACCGTCAGCTGTAATAGCTTCTCTCCAGATATCTCAGCTTTGGGGTTCTGTAGATAGGGATCAAATGGGCTGAGAATCGACCACCAGCTTTGCCATGGTCTCTGCGAACTTGCTTCAAGTCCGTGTTTTAGCGTCCTCCTCTGCTTTCCCAAGTTGGCATGTAAAACGGTCCTAATTCGTGCATTGATAATGAGAACAGCACCCTAGACCACAAGACCCTTTCCCACGTGGCATAAGCCTCCATGCCTATCCGAGTAGTTGCAAGCTGGTCGACTGTGCCGTAGGTCTAAAGCTGCATCGCGCTTAGACGTGATTTCCACGAGATGCATCACGACCTTACTATATTCAGTACCTCCTATACGTCAACAAGCAAATCTCGCTAGCATCATGATAATAGCCGTATAGTGATCTCCAGAACTAAATCTGCCCCCGGCTCGAAGCATGCACAGACCTTTGTCTTCCCACGTGTGATATCGGCCATGACGGCCACTAGACACATCCAAAACTCAAATACCCTTTTCCAGGATAAAGAACATAGACCTCGTGTTCTAGAAGATGCAGGCCATGGTCCATGGAATAATTTCCACGTGGAGTCAGAACACATGGGAAGATCCATAAGCCACCCTTATGCGACCTCCTCTTTTCCAGAGGGCCTGAACACCATTTAGTCTTAACGCTATGTCTATTTTCACCAATGAGTTGTTGACAATCGCCAAATGGTTTCAGGAACCACGTGGTGATCTTCAAGTCTGTCATTCTTTAAAAAAAAGAAAAACAGACCAACAGGCCTAAGAAAGCATGAAAGGGGTGGGAGGCGCAAGGGCCCTGTATCAGCCTCCGATCAGCACGAACCACGCTGTTGATCACCCTTGGTGTTTTAAGTCTGGATGAAAAATCCTGTTTCAACGATCTTCTAGTGATGCGAACGATCTGTAAACATGGCCATGGATGAGCATGCAGCTTTCCACGCGAGGACAAAAGTACGAGGAGTTGGATATATCAATCTTGAGGGGTCTGGGGACGACCCTCCGGCTAGATAGTTCTCTCTTGGAAAAGAAACAATGTAATGTTAATCGACGCACTTCGCAAAGGCCCATCATGGCACAGAATGATCACGGCCCGGCTATCCTCTGGGGAATGTGGATCGCGACGATTGTTCCGTGTCCCATTATAGCATTGCGTCTGCATTGCAAGAATGTCTTCCGAAAGAGGTTCGGTTGGGATGATATCATCGTTTCTTGTTCATGGGTATGTTATTTCCCTTCCAGATATCATATGATAGGACTGATGAAAATGGCAGGTCCTACTATTAGTATACACTGCTCTGATCACCGCAGCAGTCAAGAAAGGCGTAGGGAAGCACGTCGGGGATATCACCAGAAACGAGCTCACAATGGCTCTGAAACTCACATACATCGGCGAGTTCCTAGCTATCATCGCCTGTGTGCTCAGCAAGACTTCATATGCCGTTTCCCTTCTGCGCGTCGTGGTCGACAGATGGCAGGTGATGCTTCTATGGTTCATCATTTTCTCAATGAACGGCGTCATGTGGCTGACTGCCATCTTGAATCTGGCGCAATGTCAGCCTTCTGCGAAACTGTGGGATTTTTCAATCAATGCAAAGTGTTGGAATCCGCAAATCGTGACGAAATTCGCCATTGTTTCTGGAGGTGGGCAAGACGTCGAACTCGCTCTGGTCGTGCAGCAGCTGATGAAGTGAAAAGCATATTCCGGCGTGATGGATTTCGTACTCGCTCTACAGCCGTGGTTCATCATCTGGAAACTACCAATGACCATCAAAGAGAAAATTGGCGTTGCATTTGCGATGAGCTTGGGCGTCTTGTAAGTCCTTCATCCACCCGAATCGGCGATGTCATAAAGACAAACCGAATTAACGAGTGCGGTGGTCCCCTAGTTCATTCGCAACCGCAATGATCAAGACATCCTATCTCCATAATTCGGCGCAGCATGAAGACTACACCTGTGAGGACCCCTCATCACCACTTAATAATCTTAACTAACCATCTAATGACCTACAGACTACTCTACTCCAATCCTCATCTGGGCCGCAGCTGAAACAGGCACGACGATCGTGGCTGCCTCCATACCCTCTCTTAGAGGCCTAGTCGTCCAAATCTGCACATCTCTCAACAACAGCAGAGGAGGTCTAGAACTATCCCATAGTCACTGGTTCTCAGCTAGAATACGGGATCGAAATCACAAAGCAGCCGTGGATTCAGATCGTTCCCGTAGAAATGGGACGCCTCTCTTCAACGGACGCGCGGATGGAAGCGACGTAAGTATTCCTAGACAAGCGGCGGTGAGGAACATGAGGATATACCATGTTACGTATGAGCAGAATCGATCGGATGATTCGGGGTTTGCGGAGGAGCGATGGCGGCAGAGTGGGATTTTTGTGTAGGCGGGAATGAATGATGGTATGGGCTATGATTGTAATGAGGGATGATAGTTTATGTTGGGGACTTGGATGGATGTAAAGATACCATGTTATATTTTGGAGCAAGGGTTTATAGTCGGGTGTACTACTAGTTCCCTTTATAATTTCATTAGCGGGTAGAGGGGATCCATGAGATATTGATAATATTCTGCTAGATCATACGGTAAAAGCAATAATAGATAGGATGAATCTGAATAGTTTCTAGATTCTAGGGGTTCCTTAGAATAGTGGCGGTCACCTCACCTCCATATTTGGACCGCACCCAGATACTAATAAGAGTACTAGAGGAAACGAATAGTTTTCATGTAGATGACAATAGTATTTTGACAGCTATGATATCTACGATAGTTTTGTTACTATGTCAATCTGAGTACAGCAACCGGGCAGAATCCAGCGAGGTTGAGGACCAAGACAAATAGCGTGGCCAGGAAACATCTGACTTGATCAGATATCCCTGGCGATGCCCAGCTGATGGTCAGCCATCATATCCGAAAACTCCTGCAAGTCCTCCGCTCGTTCCTTCAGGACCCACTGGAGCGTGTCGAAGAAAGTTTCACCATTATCCTTGAACCACTCGCCCAACGAGAAGATGTATGTTTCCACCTGTTCTTTCAGGGGAGCGTGCTCTCGTAAGAAAAGGACTTGGCTAGGATCTAATTTTAGCATATCTTGGATGACATAGTAGTGAGGGATCTCATCTCCCCAGCCTTCGAACCCGGGATCATGAAACACATCATTGCGGAGTTTCGAAACGAACTTAAAAGAACTGTGACTGCTAGATGGGTGAGCAGTGTAGAAGATCTGTTCAAGAGAAGCGGCGCTGCGTTCAGTGCCTAGACGAGGCGCGCCAGAAGAACCTCGCTCGACAGGATAGTTGAGATGAATGTTGAAAGTTAACTGACTCTGACGCTCTGGATAGCGTTTGTGAAATTTACGCTGAATAGTGCCATTACTTGGACAGATGTGATATTGAACCACATCCCATATGACTTGGCGAACATCCTCGATATCGGCAAGCTCTTCTGTTGACCAGTTATGCAAGAGCTGTGCGCGCTCAGCAATAACAGAGAGGACATTGCGCGAGTAGCGATCATAGAGACGATTATGAAACGCGCGATGGTACAGCCATAAGCGGTATATGGCGCGACGGAGACGGAAGCGTTCCTCATCAGTCAATAACCGACGCGAATCGTAATCAACCTTCCATTTCTTGAAAAGATAGATTTCCTCCCACTTCTGGGCGACGCGACCAATCTTGATAGCTTGCTTGAGAAGAGCATCTGACATCGGAGCTTCGCGGAAGATATGAGCTGGTTGGCTCGCATTCTGAGTAACGAGCTGAGTTATGTCCTCCAACGGACCGAACTCCGCCTGAACAGCGTCGGCCAGAATAGATACTTTATTGGATCTTTGAAAGACGCGACGGAGTCGCCGAGACGTTGAGGCAAGAGAAAGGACATCGGACACGGAATCGCAACGTCGAAATATGTGGAGCAAGAGCTCCGTGGGAAGATGATCTAACTGCATTGCGTGATCTAGCCACGTCAGTATATGAGCTATTATCCTCAAGGGTGAGATACTCACCTATGTTGAGCTTTTCGCCTTTGACGAAGGAAAGGAATTCTGCGTTTGGATACGGTATTTTGAAATGTGCTGGGCTGAAATAACAGAAGTCGGTAGCCGTCGTCACAGCGATTGAACGACAGCCACCGCGGCAACTGTATACACTTATCTGATCCAGACCCCGGCGTTGGGGCTGTTCACAGGTAAAACGGATGAATCCATGGAGATAATCTCATCAATAGAAGTTACTAAAAAGTGACTGGAAGCCTGCAGCCGCACAGGGCTGGGGACAGCTGGTGCAGCCATCGTTGTTGATGATGGAAGGGATGGAGATGACTCCGCGATGTATCGCTCCTATGTAGCTGGCTTATATAAGCGATAACCTTATCACGGTCCCCACCCAAATTCAGATCTGACAGAGCAAGCTGTGAGGTGAAGAAGTAGAAGTCCAGACAGAAATAACAGATTGCTCATTCACGATGACATTGTATATAAACAAGTCCTAGAAGAAAGAAACTTTTCAGTCATCCCATGATTCAGAAGTGGCCACTCTACCATACGCCTTGGAAGTAAGAAAACATTATGATTTGCCCCCCCCCCCCCCCCTCCCCCTGGATCGGAATGTATAGGGGAAAACTTGCCATCCACCTCAGGATATCGAAAGAAAGACAAAAGGAAGGAATTTCGCTCAGTATGGAAGATATGGTTCTCTCCACTAAGCAAAAACCTCCCTGGTATCGAGTGCGTCCCGCTTCTTCTTTCCCTGCAGACCCAACTCTGACTTCTTTGCAATTCTCTCCGTCTGCACATCTCTACGCTGCGCGTAACGTCCTGCCTTCGCCTCCCGAATCTCCCGACGCACCTGGTTCGGGCTGACATACTCCCGGTTCTCGTAGATGACCGGACCACCGAAGCTTCCCTCGAGAATCACAATAGGCGTAAGAACGAAACGAGGACCAATCTCAACCAAAGATATTTCAGGACCATCCTTGCTTCTGGGTGCCGGCTTCTCTCCGTCCTCTCCGTCGACCTGCTTCTTTCCTGGCTCAGACTCTCTGATCTCGTACACTCTGATCCAAATCTTGCCATCGACACCGTAGATACCAATAACTCTGTCGATAAAAGGCTTCATGCCCTTCACACCTCTCTTGGGGACAGAGAATACGCCGCGCAGCATCTCTCTGATCAAACCACGGTATTCTGCGCCAGGCTTGGCCATGTCGGGTCCATTCTCATCAAACGAACGGTCAAACACCACAATACCTCGTCCACCTTTCAGACAGTTTCCAGCAAATCCCGTACCCAGTTCACCCATCGTGTGAAGGTTAGTGACAGAGAACTTGATCGTCGGTCCATTTGGAGGCCTCGAGAGCCAGAGATACAAATCCTGACCACGCTTTCGTGCCTCGAGGAAGAAGATGACGTTACACGAGTGAAGATCCGCCAGGGAGTTGAGAAGCAGGTTGTAGCCAGCCGTCTTTTTCTTCGTGTCAAGCTTACTCTCTTTGTGTGTATGAGGAAGGAGGGCGCATAGGTCTGCGAGGAGATGTCGATGGCTAGAAAAAGAGAACATTAGCAAAGAAATCATGAAACAAGTGGAGAATCAGACGCCATACCGAAATGTAACACCTCTCGAAGTAAGCATAAGAACCCGAGTCTTCGGCATCTGCCCCGTCGTGTTCGTCGAAACCTGCTTCTTTCCATCCTCCGTTGCATCCTCTATTTCCTCGTCCTCGTCGCTGTCGCTCGTTTCGTCTCCATCCCAAAGTTCATCCATAGCGACATCTTCATCTGAGACCTCCTCATGAGTCGGCCTTGATCCCTTCTTCGAAATTGATTTGTACACTGCTGCCATTGTAATAAATATGCGCAGTGAACTTGAAGAACTGCAGTAATTGGTATTTTTCTCTTTGCGGCAAAGAAAACTTTAAGCTTTATCGTAGATCGGCGGCAGAATAATTTTCTTCGGAGAGGTGTGAGTCTCACCGCCTTCTTCCTTTTATTCATAAATCACGTGCTAAGTTCATATGTGGGATTATTATTGTGATTGGTCATCATTTGTTGAACATTGTTAAGGACATGAGATTTAATAATGAGTCTCTCCGAAAAGGTATGTAATTTCGCTCTATATGTAAAGTTTTCACGTTAGATATGCAGTTACTAGTTCATATGAGCAGTAGGCGAATCTCGGTACGAGGACCTTCCTCTCTATCCATTGTATATCGGTGTACTGGGTCCTGATCCTGGAACTCTACAAGTGTGCTCTATAAATGTATAGACCTAGACTAAGAATGTAGTCTCAATGTATTCAAGATAATACACGACTATGTCCAGATATAAACTAAATCGAACTGACTGATCTAGACATGTAGATGGATGTCAAGCCATCGTAGAGTTCATAAGATACATGGTGCTCATGTCTCGATAACTGGATCTGGTCTATGTGATGGAAATGGATTCGAGACGGGATGTTTGCTTAGACTAAATGACACATTTCGTAACTGAACTTATTTGGGTATATAGGAAACGTTCACAAATAGAGAGACACATTCTTGGCTTATCTTCCAGGGCCGAATGCTCCATAGGGAGACGGCTGGTGATAGCCTGTAGTGGCACCTGAAGCCGATGTGAAGGGTCCGCTTACGAACTGAGGATCGTAAATCGCCGAGCGCGACTGCGCTGGACCTGGTTCTGGCCACTGACCTGCAGCGGTGTACGGTGGGTTTGCATATTGTTGTTGGAAAGGTCCCTGCGGGCTCACAGATCCGGGGGCCATGTTATACCCAGGGACGCGGCCCATATGATCGCTTGGTGGGCGTGGGTACTGTCGCGGATCGAGAGGCGGTCCGAATTGTTCTAGCTGTGATGCCCCTGGAGCACCTTGTAGACCAAAAGGTCCAGCTGTCGCAAATTGAGCGCCGTAAGGAGGCATAGTCGCAGACGGTCCGGTGACATTGGGACGACCTGCATTGTACGGGCCTCCGTGGCTTGTTAGCCCAAAGGGGCCTGAAGGATACGGACCGTATGGAGGTTGACCAGGCAGTTGTCCGTATTGGCTGAAGGCTCCCTGTCCATACGGAGACTGCTGTTGTGGATTTGGGAATCCAGGAGGCGTGTTCTGTGGAAATGGTCCTAGACCGGGAGGCGGCATGGTAGTTTGCGGAAATGGCCCAAAAGCTTGAGTAGTGGGATATTGCGATACTGGAAAGTCCGCGGAGGATAAAGCCTGATTTGGACTCACTGAGGGAGGCTGCGAGCTCAAGACAGACAGATTCTGCTGTGCCTGTGAGAACCCACCGAAGCCATTTGCATTGCCATTTTCCCCCATGGGCAGATCGGAAGATTCGACGCCTGGTTGCAAAGGTGATTTTGTCACTTGTTGCTCCGAAGGTTGCAACGTGAAGGGACTTGTTTCTTGCGTAGTCGGAGGTTGGGTCGTAGCAATACCTGCCTGGAAGGAGTTTTGTTCGCTAGTGGATGTCAGAGCAGCCGCCATTTGACCTTGCGTGTGCGCTGGGACCTGCGTAAACTGTGACGACAGGCTACCTTGAGCGTCAACACCGAATTGCTGCGGCAGTCCAAGCCCTGGTGGCGCCTGCATGCCCGCGTATTGACCAGGGCTACCTGATTGAGGATGAGGGAACATTCCCGGGACCGGTTGTACGTAACCAGAAGCTTGATACTGCGACGGACTTCCATTATATGGTCCAGCTTGACCTGCCGACATGTAACCATACGGATTTTGCGGGGGGTTCTATAATAATCGTTAATCCATCGCAAATATCCCAGCGCTCCAGAGATCTCATCATACCTGATGTTGTGGGAGATAGCCCGGCAGACCTGGTTGTCCGCCAGCTTTGTCTTGATGGCCATAGTTCGACATCCGACCCAGCATCCCCATCGCCATCTGCGACAATCCAGTCTGGTAGGCACTCCCAGGGGAGCCAAAGAAGCTCTACAGAATATCAGCTCTATTCATTCAGCTGCATGACACATAATAACGAGCGCATCCGCATACGGAGTATCCAGCCCTGTCAGCTCCGACGTAGATGCCATCTGCCCCAAATCCTCTCGTTCCCATGCCCGTCGGAGGGCTATTTGTCTGAGGCCTCGACGACGGTGCCCGTGAAGGGCCCGTTCCTGAAGATGTTGGTGTCGTGGATGGCGTTAGGACCACTGGTTCCGTCGGGATCTCCCATTGTGCCTTTCCCGTGGCCCTTTGGACAAAGTACCACTTGCGTTCGACGCCTTCCCACTGAGCAAGCCTGCAACCGGCGATTTTTGTATCAGTACCAAATCTCGAGCTGAACCACGGAACGTGAGAAGAATAATAACTGGGGAAGCCCGAAACGCGGGCGACTTACCAACCATCCGGCAACGGAGGTGGTGGGGACGACGGCCCTTCGCTGTCGAGGGGAACGTCCTTCGCCATCTACAGCGACAAGACCAGGAGAAAGTGTCACCGAGTTGCGCGAACTTCTAGGTTTGTCGCGAAGAAAAACAACGAAAGAATAAAATTCTCGTATAGACCTGTTGCTGCAGATGTGACTTTTCCTGGAGGGTGAGGAATCGGCCAACTCGACGTTCTGACCGTTTGGAAAGGGTCGGGCTGCTAGAAAGTTGTCGGTGGGGTCAACAACGCGATGCGTCGACGCCCAACGCTGTTTGGAGCGAGTTGTCCCCGGCGGTGAGTTGTATAGCGAGGTTAACCGTGCAGATTCGGGGGACCAACTCAGAGCACGGAGTGGACGAAAAAAGTGAAAAAGAGGCGACCCATTAGTCGATGCAGTTCTTGAAGAAGTACACTTTGTCGCCAGCCATCCTTATCTGCTCTTATCGATCTTAGCGTGGAATAGGATGGAGTTTGGGGATGGTTAAATATGTACACTGGATAACAGCCACGTCAAGAGCCGACAAAATATGATACTTTGTTACAAGTTGGGATAGATATGACATCTTTCAAGAGGGTCAATAACGGCCTCTATTTAAGGGAGAAATTAAATATAAAGTATCATTCAAGAGAGGTGATGGTCGTAATATAACCTTAAGCTACAGCTAATCTGATCAGAATAAACGCTCTGATTATGAGGTCAAAAATCAAAAGACAAACCCGATCCAGCGATCACCAGAACAATGCACGTTCAAATAGAGCCACCGGTCGATGCTAGAGTATTAATAAATATACCACCGGAGAACCAGCTCACAATCATATTGCATCGCGACTTGAGCAGAACGCCCCCATATCTCTGGAAACATTCAACGGCCGGAACTCCCCAAATCCCACAGAGCGAACCATGCATTTAATCATGAACAGTTAAAAGTACCAAAAGGAAATAAAAGGACTCGGAAAAAGTCATTATCAGTTTACCATGCATGGCCTCCGCCATCAGAGTCAGGGTCGTTGAAATTCCATTCTTCGTCCCCACTTAACTCCTCATCCAGGAAATCATTCTCATTATACTGGGTCTCGGCCGGACGGATGTTGTCAATGCGGATCATGACAACATCGCACATTCCCTGGATGTACTTTACAAGCGGTTCCTTTTCTTTGTGGCCACGAGCAGCTACGGAAGCAGAACTTGATATTGGAGAGGGGTCCGTGTCATGTTCCATTTCAGCGATGTGTTGTCGGGCGATACGAGCACTCTTGCGCTTGGAAGGAGTCGAAGGAAGTTCTTGTGTAGAGGCCTCATTAGCATTATGCAGGCTAGGCTGCTGGCTCTCTGAGGTAGTTGAAGGCCTCCCCAAAGTCCGGAGAGTAGGGTCAGGAGGAGGGCTTCGTCTGAGAAAGACACTCTCGAGCTTCCCGATCCATCTCTCACGGAAGTTTGCTCGATCACGCCATCCTATTTTCAAGATGGCACTGATTATGAGCTTCCTCAGGTCCTTTAGATCAGGCGCAGAGTCTATAAGGGAGGTAAAGAAGGCTTCTGCCGTAAAATCATCCCACCTACGCAGATGCATTAATTCGATCTCCTGAAGCTTCGAGGGCCAAGTGGGGATCTCTGAGGGGCCAAGCAATTGCTCAAAATGTGGCTCGTTATCGTGGTAGCTTGACCAGTCATGTATGGAAAGATCCATCTTGAATCTGACTAATTGTTGGCAATACTGGGCCAGGTGGACGGCGAAGGACATGTTGAGATGGCGATTGTGGCTAAGAGTTAGTTCACGTAGATTGTAGCCATGACTCGCAAGGAAGGGGACAAAATTCGACGTCGCAACATCGTCGCAGTTGTCGATAGTCAAGGACGTCAGCGTTGATGGGAGATTGGACAACAGAATCTCGTTGACAATGGGACATTCAACGAATTCAAGGCGCCGCAGCTCAGGAAGTTCTTTCAATGCAGTTGCCAGAACCATCTCCCTGGAGTTTGAAGGTTCCTCCTCATCAGAATAAGCAAGATGCAGCAACCTGACGTCCCGCAGACCATTGAATGCCGGCTCGCGGTGGTTCCCCAGGATGAGAGGCACCAAGCGCTCTGTCTCCATGAAGCGTGCGTTCCAGTCCCAGCACTGAAGACGTATCCCGGACTGGTTTAGAGTTACAAACAGGTTGCCTGGGTATGACCATTTCGATAGTGGGATCTGCCAGGGCGGAAGTCCGACAAGACAGTCTTCCTTGTGGTATAGCTGCAGCTTTTTGAGACGGGGGGTCCTTTGAATCAGACTCGTCAGTTCAAAATAGCCCAAAGCTGGTCCATTCTTGTAAACAAGAAGGTTTTCCGCATCGATATGCAGTTCCTTGATCTTATTAACGTAGTTGGTGGATAACAATTCCTGAGGCTCCCAAAGCAGGCTCAGTAAACTGTGAGACTTCGCGGCAGGAATAAGTGGAGGCGAATAATACAGAGCAGCCAAGGCAGGTTCGTGGAAAGCACGGCAGAGACGGGCAACAGTGGCAAGCCATGATACCGAATTATTGCGGGTTGCAGTTTGCTTATCCACCAGTGGATAAGAAGCATAATAGAAGATGTCAAAGAGAATGTGGTAGGGTAACGTCTGCCACGGAGGTATCACGCTCGATCCAACAAAGGTTAACTGTTCAACTTCTGTCTTCTTCCGCTTCTTCAGAGGTTCCCCTAGCCGTTTTCTTTTCCTGGAGGCTGGTACCCTTGATGACCTCGCAGTGGAACTGCGGGTTCTGGGCGCCCTGCGTCGAGGACGAGACGACGCAGAGCCGTTCGATGCCTGCGGGGATGGATAAGTAGAACGAGTTGTAGATTCAACTGGAACTATTGCTTCGGATTCATCGATTTCATCCTGACTCGGAATCTCTTCGGTGCTTGATTCCCGGTATGAGCGCGGCATGCGGTTCGGTCGTCGTGGGCGCAATGACAGAGAGGAGCTCCCGAGGAACTCATCTGACGAGGACAAGTCATCATTTTCGCCGTCCGAACTGCTCTCATGGTAAGACTGCACGCGCATGCGACTGGAACGAACGGGGCGTGAGGATCTTGAAGTGCGCGGTGGGGGAGAGCGCAGGGAGGGCGCCATGGTGGCGGATTCGCCTATGATCACAAAGCCGACAGAGGGGCTAAAAACGACATGGTATCCCCGGGTTTCTGCAGACACGCCAACACGTTATGCCCAGAAACTGGCTAGTCTTGTACTTCTTGGGAGACCACCAGTTAAAGATCGTAGGAGAGATGGCCTCGTAGTCGAGGACCAACGAAGTGGAATGCGATGCGGGAGTGCGTCAGTCAGCTATCGTTGCCTGAGGTCCCGCTGTGGCTCCTATCGATAACATCTAGGCCCATATCGGCGCCTGAGGCTGCAACAATCCAGCTGTTTCGGGATTAGCCTGCATGTGACTGCCCCACTAGAAGCCCCAAGCCCTATGTAGCCAAAAATGGAATCACTCGTATCCCAAAATAGTAACGTGAACAAACTACCCCCTCCTGAGTCTTAGGAGGCCGTCAGCAGCTCATCTCCATTGAATTGTTGACGATGTTATCGAAGTGGAGGACTGCTTGTTTTATTATTCTTTTGTATTGCAATTATAATGTTATATGAATTCTGTTTTAATTTCCTCGTTTCCGCCAATATGTCGCTCAGATCGCACTGAGGTGCCCGACGTTAGCCTCAGCCTTATCTCGAAACATCTGCTACGATATAACTTTCCTGAGTGAATTACGATTTCCCTTTGCATAGTGACTAAATGTCGCCTTGCCTTAGTAGACGAGTTCTTATGACTGGAATGAACTATTGTGCTTGACATGAATAGCTAGATTTATTTTTGGATACCCGATTTTCTTGTTAAGTTGCCCATAGTGTTGTCGCGGTCTCAGTGCAGGTCGGCAATGTCGAGTCACTATTCCGATACTCCTCACACTGCAGCTGAGAAAGGGGAATTGTCTCGAAGTCAGATGGCCTTCGACCAATATGCTAGGTACTCTTTGAGTTTTGATTCGTCGATGCGGAGTGTATCTCCTGCGGGAAGTGCTCGCAGCAGATCGCGAGTCTCTCCATCTCCCTCTGTACAGCACAGAGATATCCTATCTGGTCTTCAATCATCCCCCAACAAGAATCGACCTGCAATTCCGAGTTCTTCTTTCAGAGGGTCAGGTGCTTCTATGTCGCCACCTTTATTCGAAAGTGTCTCTCGCCCGAACCAAGCAAGCGATTCCTCGCGTCATGAGGACTCTCGGTCGCTTCCATCGCGCAACATCAATGGCCGGACTATTGACGACGCATACGTCGCATTTATTCTCTACTGTAACCCTGGTGTCCCATTATCAGTGGACACCTCGGAGCTGCGTCGGGTCTTCCGGTCACCTCCACGGAGCGATGGCAAAAGTTTCAGCATCTTTACGCTCTGGGAACTTATCGTGAAGTTGGACAAGAAGGAGTTGAAGACATGGATTCAATTGGCGACTGAACTGGGAGTCGAACCACCTTCTGCAGAAAAGAAACAGAGTACACAAAAAGTACAGCAGTATACTGTGCGACTGAAGGTTCGTCCATCTGTTAATTGTTCCTGAACTATAATTGATTCTGAGTAGCGCTGGATGCGGGCTATGCATGTTGATGCATTCTTTGAGTATTGTCTTGGACATTCCCACAGTTACTATACCAAACTTCCATCTTCTGGTGGCATGCCCAGTGACAGTCGAGATGGTGTGCCCTTGGAAGAAGATCTTGCCTTAAAGTCTCTTCTCCCTGAATGGAAGCGAAAACGTGGTAGAAGAAAGGCGGATGATGCTGAGGAATTAAGACCCCCAAAAAGACCAATGTTGGACACTTCTGTGGCTGGATTTCATGTCGATCTTTCGAGTCACACTGTGAATTTTCCACAAAGTGCCATTCCATTCAGCGCGTTCCCTGATGACCTCGACACAACAGATCCATGGGTAGCGGCATCGCCGTTTCCTACTAGAGCCAGCACTAGTCTCTTAGCTGAGCAGGGTCAAGACTTCCGTTGGAGGTCGTTTGAACGATATGCATCTCCCGTCGTCTATCCCCACTCAGCTGTCCTCCCACCAAACCGACACGCGTCAGAAGAATTCTCGTCTGTAGAACCACGATCAGCTGTGACACAGGCATCAAAAGAAAGGAGCCGCATACGGCGAAGACACGGTCCTGCAGTGTCCTCCGCCTGGCCAACTCATGGTAACTCCACAGGAAAGGTTCGCGGCAGACCACCGAATAAAGCTGTCTCAACTGGGCAATTCTCTTCATTTCCCGTCAACCCGGAACACCGTGAATCTTCTTCTGGTGAAGCCCCCACCATATACTCGTCCCGGAGTCTGGCCTGGAAGAATGATGCTCGTAGACAGTCTTCTTGCTCACCTCCTCGGAGACAAGACCTTTCCCAGCTGCCCAGTTCAAGGCCAGGCAAGCTCCAGTTACAAGTTCCACAACTTCCAAGTGGGCCTATTCGACTTGCAACTCCTCCTACTCTCTTGATAAACGGAGTTGATAGTACATCAGGAAGTCCCGTCCCTGACGAAGATAACGGTAATGTCTCTCGTACAGGCACACCACAGCTGGAGAAAGATCGAAGCCAATCCAATGCTGACATGAACGAGCCGCCGACATCACGCGAAGCATACACTGATGATTTAGTGAAGGTCTTCACTCTTCGACTCCTTCATGCGAAGCTCGTTGGCAGGTCTGTCCCTCTCACTATCGAAGAGGCTAAAGACTTAGCGCAATCTGTGATTCAGAAATTGAGTTCTTCCTTCGTCGGGATGGACTCGAAGTCTACAGCCCTCGTGTGTGCAATGCACCTCGGGATTGGCCGCCAATTCGGCCTCAACTGTGGGCCATCTGCGCCTGTGACAGTGAAGGCAACAGTGAACCCGTCAGCTAGTGTCCAACGAAGCAGTAATACAGATTCTGAAGGGAATTGGTGTTATACTGTATCTTACGAATACTGCCCAGTTCCGGGAATTGTGATTAATGTCGTTCATGACAGTGTTGGTGTGGCAATTTCGAGAAAGGATACAGCGTTCCCTGACGATTTGAATGATGTCACAACACTAGACTCTCCTTCAGATGATGATATCGATGATGAACTCATGAATGCGTCGGAGACGACTTGGAAGCAGCGTTATATGAAGTTACGAAAACAGATGCGGAAGAAAGAGTTGGCTTTTGGGCAATACAAACGAAACATTCTGCAAGCGGTCATGGCTGATATGTGACATTTGAAGCTGGAACAGGAGTGCGGACAGATGCCCTTTTGTTGGCATGCTCTACACGCTATGATGAGGAAGGAACCTTCTATATGATTCTTAGAGGAAATGCAGGAAGCGGAATTCTTGTAAATATATTTGTTTCCCTCTGTTGCAGGAGCGTACGCTAGCTTGGTACTCACCGTCCTGAGAAAAACGAGAAACCCACTGGACGTCATAGACAGCGACAGAAATATACACAGGAAGCTACGCGTTCTTTTTTTTTTGGAATTGCCAGCAGTTAAAAAAATCCAGAAAATATATATCGCATCACCACCCAACTACGTTATAATCACCCCTTCAAGCCCGATTCTGATTATACCAACTTCGGACAAGCTCTTGAATGTACGCACGGAACTTATCCTGTCTTTCCAACGACGCAAAAGACTCTACAATGACATTCACAATACCCTCAGCATCCACGAGTCGAATCCCTCTTTTATGATATTCTTCCAGATCCTCTTTTGTCGGAAAAGTGTAGTACGCACTCTCCTCGGCCCTCTGCGGCAATCTGGGTAGCTGCTTTCCCCTAGCGATCTTGTCGATTGCATCCGCTGCGACTCTCACCCCGATACTATACACATCGTTCATATAGTGCAGCATCGACTTGGAGTAATCAATGGGGTGCTTTCGAATATCGATAATATCGCCAGCGTCCCAGTTCTCGTCGATATCGTGGAGTGAATACCCGAAATGTGTTTCGCCGTTGTTCATGGCTCGAACCGTCGTCATGACACCGCGATAAGAGGGGAGTATGCCCGGGTGTAGGTTGAGTAGTCTTCGTGGACGGGAGAAGTAGTGGATTATATCTGTTTTGAAACGCTGGTAGCAGCGCAATGAGAGACCGACATCGATATGATGGTTCTCGAGATGTTTGATGAAGGATGCAGTGTTTACGTTTGGTACATCCTCTACGAGGATTCCGTATGCGGTCTCCATTTGTTGGACTGTCATGTGCGTGGCGCCTTCAGGACTTTCATTGTTGAAGTACGGGATGATGTGTTTCTGCAACAGCTCTCTCTCGAAGAAGGCTAGTTCGCGGAGCTCGAAGGGACTGGCATTGCGGCTTGCCTTGTGTGTCGGTGAGAATATGAACGGTACATGACCGGCAGCGAGAAGCTCAGGAACCAGCTTGCTGACCATGAGATGAGAGAAGAGGTCGCTTCCGAGAAAGATGGCGATATGTAAGGACCGCGCATGGGGCTCTTGTGTCAACGCATCTGCAACTCGGGCAGCGTGAGCGGCAATACGGTCAATGGCGCTCACGTAGAAATGTGTCCCGCGAGTGAGCGATCCGATGGCATATAGACCCGGTGAGGCACGCAGGCTATCGAAGTTAACGGCTATTCCGCCAGCAGGGTGAGGGGTGAGAAGCTTCTTTTTCATTGCAGACTGAATCAGTGGCGACTCAATACGGTTGAGATGGCACTCCTGGCCAGTCGCCTCAATCACGTAGGGAGTTTCTACGAGTCCAGCGGAAGTCTGTGCTTTGAAAATACCATCCCAGTGCAGACAGTCACCTTTGACAACCCGCAGCTGAGACTTGTCTAGCAGGTTGAGTATCTTCTGTGCATTCTGCACGGGCATTGCATGACGGTACCTCATCCAGGGGCTATAAAATTTCTCCATGAAGAGTAGTCGACTCTTCACAGATAGACAGTTCCAGTACCGTTCAATAACTGGAGCAGTGTTCCGGAGCACTGTTTGCCACTCCACTCGGTCAGCTTGTGCGGCTCGAATGTCGTGCTGCAGCTGCTCAACAGGGCACTTCTCGTTTTGAATCCAGCTCCAGTCGCCGCCAGTGGCGCGTGAAAGCTCTTCTACCAGACCACCGGTCACTTGGAGCAAGCTTTCATCAGGATTTGCCTCAACATGTCTTGCAAGATCATGCAATGCATAGCGGCGTGGGAATGGAGTCGGATTCCCTTGTACTTTGGGCAGACTACCACTGCGGGACATGAAGGTGATACAGCCCTGGTGGCCATTCTCTGAGAGATAGATAGCCGTGTCGATAGCTGACAGGCGTGAGCCGACAATGAGGACAGGAGCATCTTGAGGGATCGTTTTCAACTGAGACGTGGGCCAGGGGCTTGGAAAAAATCCTGGCAGGTTGATGAGATGAGTGTTGGAGATAGCGGAAAAGTTCCCCAACGCTAAAATGACTGACCGGGCTGGAAGCCGTGTTCCATCTCCAAGAGTCAAGAGCATGGTACCGTCGCTCAATCGGTCAATGTCCCGGGCATCTTCATTGATGATAGAGATACTCAACCCGATTTGCTGAGCTTCGTCCAGTGCCTGGGTCCACATAGCATGAAGGTACTCCCCATAGCTTTCTCGAGACGGGAAGGGACCTCCATCAGGGTCCTTTCGCCATTGACTAAAATGATGGGGCTTATCAAAGTACAGCCCCATAGTATCGGTATGCATATTGAGAATAGTACCCGCACAGGCAGTTGAGTATGCCAGCCCTGGTCCGGGCAGCTGGTTCTTCTCGACAACGATGATTTCCTTGAGTGGCTTTCCATTCTTGGCTCGCTCAATCAACTGAAGAAGAATCGCAGTACCACTAGCACCGCCCCCCACTACGATGAGGTCAGACGCAGGGGCGGAAGGAGTATAAGTCTGGGAAATGGGTTGACCCATGGTGAATGAAATTGAGCTTTCGGTGGCACAGATTTCCGTTTTCTTGGTCTCTAAAATCCGCAGGAGAGTCTTGTTTATTTATATCTCTTTATCCGGACTTGAATCGGATTGATCTGAGCATCTCTCATGTGGGCTGTTGAAGCACCCCATGGTCACATCCGAATTCAATCCCGTTCCAATTCCGCCCACAAAACACTGAAGCTATTAGCTAGTTCTCGCCAAGATCTCGGCGCAGAATAAGACTCCGGATCGTCTCAATCTGTCAATAAAATCAACAAAATGATGAATCAACAGTGTAACGCTTGGCGTCAGCATTGTCATGGAGTGCTAGAACGACTGGTGCTTGCAAGATGAGAGAATGGAGGTGCAGAAACCAGGGAGGTGAAGTTCTGATGTTACCTCCGAAAGGCAAAATATGGCTACTTGGAACGGAGAAATGTCGTTATGTTTGACTTGTCACCTGCATTGTCGGTCTTTGGATATGTCTTTGCGGAGATACACGGTCAAATGATCATCTAACGCGGTCTGGGGTAAAATTGTGAGTCCAGAGCGGGGTAAAAGAGATTGCTGATGCCATTTGAAGCCTGAATGCGTTAAGTTTTTACGATTCTAGGCTCTCTAAAAGTAGGGATTCAATGACGAGGGTGTTGCACATTGTCTCATCCCGATCTTGGCCTCAGCTATTCAGGTTGACTTTCAAATACATCCCGGAAAGGGAAACTTCATTTTCAATGATGTTGCGTTGTCTACATGGATCACAGGAATTTAAAAGGTTGACCGAGCAGTGAAGGTCGGTAGTATTCTGGCTTCCTCCTCAATATCAGACTTCATCTCTCCGGTGTTGTACTTCTATTATCCTATCAAGAGATAACTGCGTTCAAATCCTGCAATGGCTTCTCACATTGGTCAAACCATCCAGCCAGACGATCTGGCCAAAAGGATGTTTCTTCAGATTTCCGAAAGAGTGAAGAAGTTCCCCAAACGTCTGTATCTCATGGGGGTCTTAGCCAGCGATGATGCCGGCTCTCACCAATATGCCAACTGGACTCTCAAGACTTGCCAAGACATGTAAGATGAATCAAGTTAACCGACGGGGGTTTGAATGCATGTCAGTAACGAAAAGGATGTCTAGTGGAGTATATTTTCATCTCTCGCGACTGTCCCCTGAACATGTTGCAACCTATATCCAGGCGCTCAATACCAATCCCAGCATCCACGGGATTATGGTCTACTATCCAATTTTCGGAGACGAGAGAGACGATGCTATCAGACGGCTGGTCACGCACGGAAAGGACGTAGAAGGCCTCAACCACCAGACTCTGTATCAGCTCTCGGAGTCTGTAGCAATGCCAAGACCGTCGCATCCAGGAGGCTTCCTGGTTCCGTGCACGCCCCGGGCCGTTGCGTCGATCCTGCAATGGCTCGATGTCCACGACCGGACTCAAGCTACCGGCGAGCAATTGCGAAATCGGGAGATCTGCATCATCAATCGATCTGAAATCGTGGGCTTACCCCTTGCGCAGTTATTGGCTCGGGAAGGGGCCCGTGTTTACAGTGTGGACATCAGCGGGGTGCAGGTCTTTCACCCATCCAGTGACCATGATCCATGGAGCAGCACTGGAGAAGTGTATCAAATGGATCTCCCCGACTGGACGCTGCGAGATGCTGTGCAGCGGGCTCGGGTGGTCATCTCGGCGGTTCCTGATCCTGCGTTTCAAGTGGACACGAAGTGGCTCCAAATGGGCGCCATCTGCATCAATGTGTCTTCGGAAAAGGTATGTATTTTATGGCAAATGGCCTTAGATAATTCCCAGATGCCTATCGAAACTAGCGATTTGCTCATGGATTGACTTGGTACAGAACTTCCAACCGGACGTGCTTGAGATTGCATCCAAGTTCGTGCCGCGTGTCGGGATTGTAACCATCGCTGCTCTCTTATATAATCTTCTTCTGTGTGCATCATACAATTGAAGTGGATAACGCACGGACTTGCGCTCTTGGCCCTTGGCAATACTACGTTACTAGTACTATCTCGATTGATCAATCAATGAAAATCCATGCAGAGTCCTCACATGTTGTTATTATTCCGATTATCATTAAGTAATAGCAAAGGCATCATCGATGAGACAATTATGTAGAGTATGATACAATTGGTCCCTTGTTGACTTGGCATTCCATCTCGAATTGGGTGTAAATGTACACACTGGGATATAAAATACAGCACAGATCACATCCCACCCCAAAATAAGCGAACCGGACTACAAGAAGGTGCCAAGATCCCGCTGAAGATATTCTTACGTTATTTTTTCCTTTCCGCCCTTGTCTTTGTATTAGTAATTGGATGCTGGGCAGAGGCTGGGCAGAGGCTGGGCGCAGTTTCGATTCTAATAGTTCTTTATCGACCCTCTACACACTCTGCATTAGGAGTGAGGGTGGTTAGGGATTGATCAGGGTGATATCGGAACGAAAAATGATGAACTACGGTTAGGGGTAGTGATGTAGTCATATCTGTTATCCAATGACTTAGGTATGAGGTGAGGTTGGCTCTGATTAATTAATTGTGGTCCGTGCAGGGTACTGTAACCGATGATCCTCTATCCGAACGCGGGGGAAGATTGATGGATCCAAGTCTGAGCATATCAGATCGACCCTGTTTGGTTTTGTCACCAATTTATGGCTTTTCGGGACTACTACTCTATCCTGCACTCTAAGTCTCGGAACTTTTGCTATCTTACCTTCTCTCCACCTCTCAAAATGATAACGATTAGCATGGTTCGATGAGTCACAGGAACACCAGTGTCTCTAGGGACGTTTTCCGTTTATATAAATCGTGATCATTGCTTCAGTCTGAGTCATCCAGAAGCATTATATCCTTGGTTGTTCTTTTCTTTTCTTTGCTTCTTCTTCTGCAGTCCCTATGGCTAGGAAAAGTGAGGGACCTCTGGCCACAACAACAACGGCGACTCCCCCATCGCCAGTCCCCATTGATCCCCCGCCTGACGGAGGACTGAAGGCATGGACGCAGGCTGTAATGGGCCATCTGGTGGCCTTCAACACCTGGGGCTACATTGCCAGCTTTGGCGTGTTCCAAGCGTACTACCAGACGAGTCTGGGCGTGTCCTCATCGGCCATCTCGTGGGTCGGATCCGTCCAGATCTTCCTGATCTTTTTCGTCGGGACCTTCTCCGGCCGGGCGCTAGATGCGGGCTTTTTTCGTCCTGTTTTCTTCTCTGGAGTGCTCCTGCAGCTGGTCGGGGTGTTCATGACCTCCCTGGCGACGCAGTATTGGCAGCTGTTCCTTGCGCAGGGCATCTGTACCGGTCTGGGTAGCGGGTTGCAGTTCTGTCCTGTGATGGGATTGGTGGCTACGTACTTCTCCTCGAAGAGAGTCTTTGCCCTCGCATTCGGTCTGGTTGGCAGTGGGACTGGAGGAATGCTCTTCCCTGGCCTGGTGAAGGCGCTTCTGCCGACCATCGGGTTTGGCTGGACCCTGCGTGTGCTGGGATTTGTGATGTTGGCGACCAGCACCCTCTGCCTCATCTTGCTACAGCCTCGACTGCCCCCGCGCCGGTCGGGCCCGTTGGTCGAATGGTCAGCCTTCCAGGAACCGGCGTATGTGCTGTTCTGCATCGGCATGTTTTTCAATTTCTGGGGTCTCTACTTTGCCTTTTACTATGTGGGCGCGTTTGGTCGCAGTATTATTGGTCTGAGCTACTCTGACTCGACCAATCTGATCATCGTGACCAACGGGGTGGGCATTATCGGTCGTCTTATTCCGGCCTATGTGGCTCTGTATACCGGACCGCTTAATACGATCATCCCGTTGGCCCTGGGCGCCAGTCTGATGATGTTCTGCTGGATCGCCGTACATTCTGTTGCGGGACTGTACGTCTTCGCCGTGCTGTATGGAATCTTCTCCAATGGCGTGCAGGGTCTCTGGCCCTCGACGCTCTCCAGTCTGACGCCCGACCTGAGCAAGACCGGCGTCCGCATCGGCATGGGCTTCACTGTCGTCAGTTTTGCGTGTCTGACGGGGCCTCCGCTTGGCGGGGCCTTGATTGCTAGTAGCAATGGATATATTGGAGCACAGATCTGGGGTGGGCTAACCTTTCTGGTGGGAGCGCTGGTGCTGGTGGCTGCGCGATTGTCGAATACCGGGTTATATCTCAAGGCGAAGATTTGATGATTAGACATGATTTCGATACTGCGTAGCATCCTAAAAGCATCTTTAGATATATAACATATTTAGCAGTAAAGTGGAAAAGCTTAATAATAAATTCTGGATTGGATTCTCTATCCGTGATCATGTTCTCCTCTCTGTGAGAGTCCCAATCACGCAAGGCCTCTGTTCGGGCAGAATAACTGAAACGGTACAACGTGCCTTGTAGACAAGAAGACAGAATCCTGCGAAACCCAATATTTCAAAGTTCAGTGACCGAAATGTCTGCCAGGATGCACCTCCCTCCCCGAACCTGCAATCATATTGTCCATCTCCAATTAGACAAAAGAACATCTCTGCACAATCCGAGATATTACCTTCCACGATCTCAGCAACGTGTCACAGGCCCCAAGGGAGCAGTAGAACTTTGACGTCTAGGCGAAAAACTCCTCCTCCTTCACAGCAACCTGAGGATCTTCCCCGGTATTGCAGAACTGCTCGAAAAGGTGATCATCATCATTACCATCGACCATGACTCCCTGAGCAAGATACGGAGTGTGATCGGAAGTATCAACATCCTTGCTATCATTTCCAGAGCCCTCTTCCTTTGGGGCAACAAGTTTCTCAGCATTCGCAACAGCAGCCTTCTTGATCTTCGCTTTCTTTGACTGGGGACTACCGCTGGTCGTCTTGCGCTTGGTTGCCTTCCCTGTCTCCGTAGTCTCCTTGGTCTTGGAGTCAGGCGAGTTAGAAGCTGAGGGAGGACATGGTCCGCCGTTGGGATTGATGCCGTGGGCCTTCATCATGCGTTCGTAGCGTTTGGCGCTGATGGAGTCAATCAGTCAGCTCAAATCTAGACTCGATGCAGATGTTTAGAAAAGAGTCGATGATGGAGATGACTTACGCCGCACCCTTACTGACGATGTTGCATTCTTTAGCGACTTCTGCAAAATCGACCTGTTGCCATGTTAGTGTTGTTGAGAGGCATAGGTATGAAAATGGTGCAAGGATAAACATGGATATAGGGATAGGTAGACTTACCTTTCCGTTGTTCGAGTATCTGATGCAACTGAGGAGGAACTGGAACTGCTCATCGCTGCTGGCACGAGACATTTTGAAAGTTTGTTGTTGTGTTGCTTGATTTGTAAGTCTACCTTCCAAAGAAGATATCATTCAGTAAAGTTGTCAAGGTGAAAATACACGGATATGATACCTTGCTATGCTTGATCGAATAGAGTCAGAAGATGCACTGTGGTGTCCAGAGTCAGAAGGGTGTTGGACAGAGAAGGACAGATGAGATGGATCAGAGATCCAGATCTGTGGTGGGTAAGAGGAACTCAGCTTGATGGTGTTGTTGTGTTCTCTTTAGGTGTCTCTTGCTTTGAGTTGGGGGCAGCTACCTGACAAAGGACAGTAGTGAATGGACAGAATTCTGTTGAGAAAGGCATGACAAACTATGGATGAAAACAAGTATCAAAGATCATAGTTCTGAAAAATTTACAGCCTTTATGGCAGAATATTCTGCCCATTGAGATAATCCATAGAGGTGCATATGACTCTACTTTGCCTTTTACTGAGGAAGATGAAGACTAATTGTATCAATGTATCGGTGAGATTAAACGAGCTATCTAACTAAACCAAGGGGCTACTGTACAGACATACAGCCACAATCGGAGATGTCTACACGACTATCTCTCCCCCGGCACTGTTCCTGATAATCAAATTCTTATCTCAACCATGATCAAGGCAGAAATTTCGATGGTTACATCTTCCCCAAAACGAGTGATAACCAGTTCAAGTTCAAGCACACGAATTCCCAAGCCCCAACGAAGTCGGTTGCTATTCTGCTTACTATATACGTCAGTTCATCCACCAGCCATGGGATAGGATTATGAATATAATACCTTTCGTAGTGTTCAGAGACCAAGTCTGATTGATCTATTCAGAGTCCTTGACATCCTCATCCTCAGACTCCTTCTTGGCCATCTGACCGCGTTTGTTCATGTTGTCAACAGTGTCGTCGATGGCAGCCTGAAGGGCGTCGACATTGGCATCCTTCAAAGACTCCTTGACAGGCTTACGGCTGCGGCGTGGGGTCTTCGGCTTAGTGGCAGAACCGTCATCGGAGTCCCCCCCAGTAGCAGGAATTGGTTCCGAGGAGACCTTTGCACCCTTCCTAGCACGAGGCTTCCTGGGAGTCTTGACAGGAGTCTTCTCTCCTTCATCTGCATCCGCGTCGGCAGAAGCAGCATTCGCGTCTTCAGTCTTGGTAACAAGAATACCAGAACCACTAACACAGTTGAGGTTGATGCCGTACTTCTTACGGAACAGACGGTATCTGTTTCCCACGGACTGAACGTTGGTGTAGTGCAGTGCGTTCGCAACTTTGGTGAGGTCAACCTGTAAATAATGCACCGTTAGCATATATTCATGATTCTATCTCAGGACTCTATAGCATGGAATGGAGAGCAGGATATTTACGTTGTGGTTCTCATCGAGACTCTTCATGCATTCGAGCGCGAAGCCGAAATCATCGCTGCGAACGCTGCCCTCCTTGGAGACGACAGTATCGGTGTTCGTAGTCTTCGAAGCCATGATATTTGAGCTTGAGACTGGTTTTGTTTTGTTGGAGATGTCTAAGATAGGTGTTAGATGTTGATCGATCATGTAGGATATGAGTCAAATGGATGAAGATATTCTAAAGAATAGGTACGATATGATATTTATATACGAACCTGATATCGATATTCAAATTGCAATCGAGTGATCTCTGACCTTTGCAGCAATAATCGATGTCAAAGCTTGCTGTGGATGAAAGATTGAAGATGGAAAGAATGTGTGAGAGCCAGGAAGAAGAAGTAATAAAAGGTGTGTGAGATCAATGTCAACAATAACCCTCCCACGATCCTAGCACAAAATAAAGCATTTGAAGTGTTCCTTGTCAGCATTCACTACAGCGTTACGCCTGCGAAAATTAACGTTACGTTTACCTAGCCCTATGGCCTGACCAGGGCATGTTATGTGCGTGTGGTTGCATGGCCATGAGAGTTATCATTGCTAGTATGAAAAGTTGAATGTGGACAACTGGGATGAGCGCGCACCAAAGATGACCACCCGTTCTCTACAAGCAAATTGGAGTAGGACCTGGAATCGTAATATTGTATAGTTTCTCCCATGATCCAAACTCTTGAAAGCGCTCTCTAATTGGTATGTTGGTGTAGTAGCAGTAGTAGTATTCTTAACATAGTATAGCTGCTCTAGTCTACTAAGCCTTCTATACAAAATGTTACCTCTAACTCCGTCCGCCATAAAATTCTATACACGAAGCCGATCCGTCCCGATGAAGGAATTGTTATCAAATGCGGCTAATGAGGCGTCGAAAAGCTCCAGATTCCGATAAATCCTACTGAAAGCACCCGCGGACACCTCCCTGGAGGTGCTTTGTATAAAGCCAATTTTGACGTTGGTTTCTCCCCGAACATCCCGTTTCTTCACTCGTCTCTTGAATGTGCTAGTGATAAGGCTCCCTGAGGCCTCTCTAGTTCTAGGAACTTGATACAATCTGTCCTATCCGTGTCTTGTTCCGCAACTGTTGCTCGTGGCCAGCTAGTTTAAGGACTTCCGCCTCAATCTCTTCCATCCGGTCCTCTAGCTAGCTCTTCCCAGGACTATCTACCCATCATCTTCCCCCAGTACAATGGAGCCCTCCGAGTTGGAGCAATCTGACATCGTTTCCATGATCTGGAATCATCCCGGTATGCCTGCATTGAATATAAAATCAGCAACGTACCTCGTTGCCTGCGGATCTGTTACTACTCTATCATAATCTCCTTAATTAGGGACCTTACTCTTCTGTACCGGCGGCCTGTGACCTAATTTCGGAAAGTTAGTGAGAACGGCGGAGATGGCCATCAACCCTCCTTAGAGAAGTGATGGGAGACGCCATAGGTTATCTCCTGAAAATAGTAGAGGCAGATGAAGATTTCCTCGAATCATTTTGGAAGGGCGAGAGGTCTAGTTCTCAAGATATCGACATTATGATGGGGAACTGACTAGAAATCACTAGATATGAAGATAATATGTAGCATTGAACAATACGGAATATCTAGAAAATTTCCAACTAACGAAGTGATCTCGATCAATGGCTGGAAAGGAGGCGCTGCAACCTTTAACTGATCTGATATGGGGAGAAATTCCACCGAGACAAAAGCTGCGAGACTTGACAAAAGCTAACGTACTCATACAGAGAGGTATTACATCCTATGCTGTTTCCCGATTCAACGATTAATACCATCTATCAGTTTCCCTGAGGCTCCACCTTGACCAATACGTCCGCCATGCACCCATCATCCTGCTGTTCCATCTTCACGGGAGCCCATAGCTGCTGACCATTGTAGTGGTGAACTTGTGAATGAAAGTGGGAAGCAGGAATAGGTGAGGGATGGTGCAGCGTAAGGTCCGACGGTGCTACTGTCAAAAAGGGGTACGGAACGCCCGGGGATGCCGCAGCTTGGATTGGCGCCGCCGCGGGCGCTATCGATGGCATGGCGGGTGGAACAAGGGACAGCGTCGGCTCCGCCCCTGGTTCATTCTTGACATTGTACTGATTCGACATGTTGAACGGGACCTCCTGATGCTCCTGCTTTGGCTGAATCTCTGACATGGAAGATTGTTTCTGAATCGCTGCCTTGAGATCACCTTTCGCCGCTTTCTTGTTGGGTGTTTTCTTCGGTCTTGGATTTCGCGGATTGGTCTGGATACCTTCCATGTGCTGCTTGAACCGAGAATACCGCATGCGCGCAGCGTGGCCATTGGAGATCTCTAGTTGCGACGCGACCAAGTTCCAGTCGATCTGTGGATCCGCGTTTGGGTGATCAGTCAGATGAAAATATTCCTAGTCTCGAACCGAGACCAAGATACCGGAAAAGGGGCGACGATCTTCGACTTACCGATTTTAGATCCAGCTGCTTGATGATCGTGTAGAGAAACTTGGCGGTTTGCCCATCAGCCGGCATGGTCTTACTGCGCCGCAGACTAGTAGCCATGGCTAAGAGCGCTGAGTGTTGATAGTGATCTGTGAAAATGGGAATTGTGGAAGCGAGTCGGGATGGGATTAATATCACTGAGATAATCTTGGAGTGCATATATGATTTCTGGGAGTGATGGGTAAGGTATTAACTTTCTGCACGGTGACCAGGAATAAATATTCGGAGAATCAACTGTATCCTCTCGGCAGGTATGCAGGTATCCGGATCGACAAAGAAACGCCACCAAAGATGATGCAGATGAGGTTTAAAGACGGTTTACAAGTCACCAACCTGCCTCCATGTCTTATCTATATCAAATGGAAACATAGTAGCTAGCTTTATCTTTATTACCACAGAAGGTGGCACTTAAACTTTGAGATTCCTTCTTTGATTGGTTTTCAGACACATGGGAATGCAAGGCTAAGGGGAGCGCAGTGAACTTACCTGAAAGAGTTAAAATGTTTGTCTCCGCCGGAGCAAATTTCATCCTCCTATCCGTTGCTCCTATCCGTTGCTGGTGTCTCACTTGTGCCCCTTTTCATTAGACCTGAAGAAGCTGGCTTGCCGTATTCTCAAAGAGTGCTACAGGGAAATTTCTCTCCATCCAACAACCCCAGAAAACACAGCAATCAAGAAGGAAAGACTTGTAATCTGGAATTAAGCTATTAATCTGTTTAGTCTCCTATTCCTTGATCCTCTTTTATGACCAATTAAGGACACTGTCTCTCTTTCAAAAAGGTTGATCCTTCAGTAGTCTGGTGTGTTTCCAAAAATCAAGAGACAGTATCTCTTTATATAAACGGCTGTGATTTGCAGCTTACAGTAAATCCGTGGGACTATTATCCGGTGCTGACGCGACTGAGACATCTCTACGCAACTTCTGAAACTAGCGGTCTTCAACGGACTAGAAGAATACGGAGTGGTCTGTGAAATTGGCCCGTACACAATATCTCCAATGTTGGGGTCTATTCCATTAACCCGAGTCAGTGCTAGCCTTCTAAGTCCCACGAATCGAACTGCTTCTCGCTACTCTCAGCTCTTTACCTGATAAAGGCCAAGTACAAGCGCGTCGCGATGCTTTCCAAAATACTAAGCGCCTTCGCGTTTTTGTGGTCGAGTCGCGTTTTAGCGTTACCAGTTCTAGGTATTTACAAGCTGTAGATTTGCTGTGAATTATCATTTGACTTTAACAGAGTAATGCTGAATCTTTCTTAGACAGCTACTTTTTCTCAGAATTTCTTCACTAGCTTAGCTGAGTATTCATCTTGGTTATCAGATGGCCAAGGCAAAGACAGGTGATCGCCAGCGTGACGGCTGCACAAGGCCCAATGACAAGAACGGAAGGATACAAGCTGTGTAACACGTTGACGGCCAATAAATTGGGATGATAGGCAAGACTATATATTGGTCCTAGCAGTCCAGGGAGGGAGATGCGAGGTTTTATCACATGATGTTGAGAAGAAACACATCAAAGTCATGTGGTTCACGGATCAGTAATAATGGCTGCAACAAGCATCAAGCCACCACACTTCTCACTAACGGATGTCAGCTTTCCGTGCCTTTTGGTACATACAGCTCTGCTGATCAAAGGAGTCTCAATCTTCATAGCTGCTGCCCTGCTACCCCGATTATTCTTGAAGCGATCAAGGGGAAATAGGAGCGCAGCGAGCTATTTGATAGCTACACATGCTGTTGCCTAATAGGGGCGAGCTAGATGATATTATAGCACACAGCTATCTAGCACACAGCCATCATCTAGATACTTGAGTCGATGTCCTCCTTCTAGATACAGGAATAAGGGGGTTGAACCCAGTGGTGTTGCCAAGCGGCTAGCACTCACGTGATTCCGCATATTTGTCGGAGCATACGGACTTCCCCTACCGCCTGCCCTGGGGTTCAACCTCGCTTAGTCATCATTTAGTAAGCTAGTCTCCTAGACAGTTTGGCCGTGCCGGCCACCTAATAGAATACAATCAATCGCTTCCACAATATTTCCATATCAATTCTGTTAGGACTGAACTCCGCTCCTGTCCTAAGCATGGCATGGCATGCATCACTCAGTGGAATAGTGCCTCTCAAGAAAGGATCTGCAAATATTCCCTGCCTCTTTCTAATGTGATACGAGGGCTCTGCATGCACCTCCATTGATTGAATATGCAGACGTTCACAGCTGCTTCCACAGCTATTGTAACGCAGAAGGTTTACGCGATATGATCTCAATAGACAAAGATGACTTGCTGGGGTTTCGCACTTGGAAGCGGGCTGCGATGTCTCTAACCTCACTGATGTACCTTATACAGCTTTCTTTGGGCAAACTGTACAGTAAGATTGGCTGATCTGAGTTTTAATATGTAAGGCGCGATGGAAGCAAATTTTGCCTATGAAAGCTATCAATAACAGGGGGTGTTTCTGTCAATTTGTGGATCGGCAGGCAGACTAATAGAGGTTGAGTAGCCTATGACGAATTAATTCAAACAACGTAATCTATTCGTTATGGTGAGGAATTCGCTATAGCCAGTGTCCGTTATAGCCAGGGTTGACTGTATTGGGATGGTAGAGCTAATCTAACAGGTAGGTCTCTGTACAGAATACAGCTCGAGGATCCTAATCAGCAGATATACAGGAACAGTAGTAATGTCATAAGACGGTCAGGGAAGGTAGAGCAGGGCAGACAGATTAGACAGGATGAGGAGGGTCCTCAAGCAAAGCCTTGTCGATCCAGATTTCAAGAAGATCGCTGATGCAATGGGCTTCGATATGTTTTCACCACAGTTGTGTCAGTATGCGGTTTCAGAGGCCTGTATAGAGAGGGTCGGTTCAAACATACAATCAATATACAGGAAAAGGTACAGGGTACTCGATAGCCAAGCGACAGCAATATTCAGGGACAGGAAAATGACGATGGCCGAGCAGATTTCAACTCCCAAGACCGAGGCATATGCTGAAGAGCAATCAGATGCAGAAAGTGAAGAATCCTACAAGTCACCTTCTCCGCGTCCTACTACACCTCTGTTGTCCACCAGACAGACAGGGAAGAATAAGAAGAGGCATATGCCCCGTGATTCGTTAAAACACACAGAAGTGTCCCCAGAAGGATGCCAAATGAGAACATATGAAGCCGAAACCACCAGCGACGATCACAAACGGACCGTCCGCCTCCCGAAGTCGTCAGATACGATACGCCGGAAACAAGCTCACCAAACAAGGACACCACTGTCCGAATTCAGCAGCCAACGAGAAAACATATAGTACACGTTCACTGGACGGTGTTGAGGAATTGGAATGTGTTCAGATTCTGGCCACATGGTCAAACAATACTCAACGTGATCCTCGAGGTCGCAGTTCTGAGAAACGAAGCCACGTAAGTACTTACAGGCAATCACGTTCACAGCGACCGCAACGAAGGTAGACACGTCGGGATCAACCTCCATCTCCATGTCAGGACTCGAGACCTCGAAGAGGTAGGGATAGCTATCGGCCGTCGAAGGATCGTGACACGCAGCGGACCAGATACCAAATTAATAATGGATTTGTGCACCAGCACTTTGGATAGCCTGTCGGAAGCTTACAGTCGTCAAAGTACTGTTGGAAATGGGTTATGGTACGGAAGATGGATATATTTGGTCAAAAAAGTTTCGGTACACACTTAGGTGGCTGTATTTTTTAGATAACATAGAAAATATAGAGCATTATACTTGGTTCCCGGTCCTCCTAGTAACTTCTGTAATGTATCATAAGTTGCCTTGCCTTGTTGTCCTTTACGAGATCGATATCTGCATCTGCATCGAGTATATTCCAGCTTTCCTCTATGCACTTCCAGTTGATCTGCGTTTACCAGCGGTTCCGGCTTCAGTTTCTTGACTTTATGTAGCCTAGGAATATTTCCACAAAAGATAGGTTTCAGAAGTTGTAGAACAAATCTGATTTATATTTTCTGATTCATATTTTTTCCCCTGAGGAGTATCTGGTCTAATGCCTGGTTCTTGATGCAGGGACCACATGGCTAGCTATCTGAAGGTTTCGTCTTCCCAACCTCGCTAGACCGGAGTCCCCCAGTCCCTCGCTTGCACCACCCACTGTCAACAGTATTTAACCTGTCAGATCTCACCTCTCTCTTCTAACAACACCGTCCACCTCCACTTACCATCATCAGTTATCCTTCGGATCGAGCAACATTGCCTCTTCCCTACAGCTTCATCAAACCACTCTCGTCTTCTTCAAATCTTTCTACTATCTTATTATCTCTCACGTTAGCAGCCATGGCTCCATGGACCGAGATTGCTGAGCGGAAGCTCCTCCTCACTCTTATTGACCTCAAGGTGAAGAAAGACTGGGAGTATTCCGCAAGACTGATGGGTTTTGGCTATTCTGCGGAAGCTTGTCGGTATGTGTCTTCTCACACCTATGCTGTCTTGTATAAATAGTATGTCACGCGTCTTGTTCACCACCGTGAGGGAGTAGCTGGTGACCAGAGTCTATCAGCTCTCACAGTGTTCTTGCGGGCGTTCCGGTCATCTTTGATCACAAACACCGCTCACTGAATACCTCCCTAACATGTCACGTGGACTATAGTTCGTCTTTCGTCGGATATTGTCCTTGTTTGGCACAATTTGCTTCACCTTGTTTTGACCTTAATATACCTATGTCTGTCTTCTGTTCTTTTTACTTCTTTGTGGTGCTGTAGTTTCAGTTGACCCTCATGCCGAGAGCAAAGCTAACGATATCACAGCCAGCACTTCCGCAAGCTCAAGGATGAACTCGAAGAGATGATTGCTACTAGCGCCGCTGCTAGTATCTCTGCTACCAAAAACACTACCACCACTACGACTGCCCCTGTGCTGGCCGCACGCCGCAAGCGTAAGGCTGAGACCACCACTGCTGCTCCTACCAAGAAGCGTGGTCGTCGTGCCGCTTCTGCTGCTACCAAGAATGGGGAGAACGAGTCTGAATAAATGATCGACATCACTGACGGCTAGGTTGATTTGAGGTATGAATTCTCTCCTGGAAAGCTTTTGCGCATTATCCTAATTTGTGCAAAATTAAGCTAAGTCCTTTGTTGCTCCTGTAGGCACAGCGTTCCCGCCGGAACCACTTCAGATATTCGAAACATGGACTTTGGGCGGCTCCGGAGATGTCTTCAGGTGTCGGTTTGGGATGTACACTCTAAGGTAGCAAGATAGCATCAATTGCAGAGATTTTACTCGCGTATATTCAATCCTTGTTGTAGGGGAACTGCGTAGGAAATTTCTATTACGGACCACTATTTTGGTGCTTAGATGCCTATCTATGCTGCCTTTATGTTGACGAGTAATGGAAAGTATATCAATATCCCGAGGAGAGAGAAATTGCAGTTATCGTAATGTTTGCTGCGATGCTTCGTGGTAATTTTTAACGGAGCTTACTGCAGCAGATCTAATCGGGTGTTTACGACAAGGGGGGAAAGACCATCCATACCGCGTATAATCTTTCTTGTTCGAGGACCACAACTTCAAGTCATCTACCTATGCACCGTTGGTTACAGGTAAAGGAAATAATCAGAAGCCCTTCAATCCGTTATCTTGCTAACATTTCCCAAACTCATATCCATTGAGCCAGAGTGAGTTCCTGCACTGTCGAGCCCAGATAAGACTTCACCGATTACGCCCCACAAGCAACACTTCAGCTTACTTCTCTTAACCTCTGTTATCTGCTCTTAAACCTGCCACCTCTGTGCGGTTCTCACTTAACATCTATCATACCTTTACCATCCAAGGGCGTTCTGACTTCAGACCTCTATCTTCAGAATATCCAATTGCACTTATTACAATCACATCATTCTCTACATCTACTTTGCAAAGATGCCTATGACTTGGAATGCTGAGGCGGATGCGCGGGTAAGTTCCATTCCACCTGCAACCACCAAATCATACTAACTGTGTCATCAGCTCTTGGTCGCCATCATAGCCACTGGTAACCCGAAGATGGATTACGATCAGCTGGCCAAATTTATGGGTGGAGGTACGTTATCCACTTTTACCATTTAAACTTCTATGGAATTCAAACCTCATGCTAAGAACACCAGACTGCACTGCCTACGCCACCCAGCATCGCATTCGAAAGCTCAAAGATAAGGCGAATGGAAAGGCGTCCGGTTCAGTTCCCAGCACTCCTTCCAAGCGCAAGAAGAAAGGTGCGAATAAGAGCTATGCTGAGCCGGATTCCGACGATACTACGACTGCTACCCCTACCCCAAAGAAGATCAAGACTGAGCCTGTCGATGAGAACAATGACGCTACTGAGGCTATCTGAGAATATTACCGCACCCGCTGGCTTTTTACAATGCATACCTGCACTATGACTTGAATTCGCCGTTCATTCACGGGAGAAAGCTGCTTTGTTTCAGAGGGGGAAGATGAATTTAGCTTTTTTTTAGTCATAGCAGTCTTGTTTGGTCTTCTTCGTGGATTGGGACTTGGACTCAAAATGCTTGAGACTGATGACTCTGTTTCTGTATGCTACTGCTGATGGTATCTCAACAAGATACCTTACCAGACAATATCAGAAAATACCAATTCTACTTTAGGAATGCTTTCTTGCAGTTCTGCTTTCTATAGGTCATTCCAAGCGTTACCAATCCGCTCGGGAAGCTGTATGAAGATTATTGTTTATAATGACTCTCATACCCCTGATACTTGATCCAATTCTACGGTTGGGATAATAAAAGCTCGGACTAAAAAGGTTAGTATTCTCTTCATCGCAAACACGCTACGGCATCTTGACACTGTACTATTAGAGGACTACTTTCGATATTACCCGCAGAGGAACTTCCATGAATGGTCTAACTGACCGGAACGCCATTGCTGACGGACTAGCATGCTAATCTATCTATGTACATGGCATTCAATAAACAAGCAAGCAATCGATTTCCGCACAAATTCTCTTTTTTCCCCAATTTTCTGTTCTTTTTTCTGCATCGCAACCGACGAGAATTCTGGATATTAAGCACCGTTTTGGATGAATAGAAGCTACCCTGCCAACGATAAAATGAGACACCAGAGAAGAAATGGAGTTCAAGCCCAATCCTGCGCATTCATCTCGTCGTCAAAATCCTTGACTTGTTCGTTTTCCTGTCCCACAGAACCCTCGGGAGCATACTCGGAGGCAGAGCTTTCCATGGACTTGTTCTCTCCCTCGCTCTGATAGACAACCATACCGGGAGGGCAAGCCACAGGAGTGCGAATGCGTTTGGATGGAGTAGCTTGAATGGTGCTAATATCGGGGATGGTTATCTCAGAATCGTTGGACTCCTTCTTGACGTGTCCACGCTTGGGTTTTTCTTTCTTGGACGGAGTGTTGATTTGTATGTCATCATCACCAGCATCGGTTTTGGTGTTGGCAGTAGACTCGTCAATATCGGCGCGCTTGCGTTTCGCAGATGCAGGGGTACTCCCCGCAGATTTGGTGCCACTGGCGCGCGCCTTGCGAGGAGTAGAGGCCTTGCCGCTGCCAATACTGAAGTTACCTGTCCCACTGGCCCTGACTTGAGCGCGCATGCGAACGAGGCGCTCGGTGATGGCACGAGGAGTCGGCTTGGATGCGGCGTCGCTTCCCGCTAGGTTGATCAGCATGGGTTGTGCATAAGAAGCTAAGGAAATATACTTACGCCATGCTTCTGCGACCTTCTTTGCGTCAACGGAGAGATTATGAGTCTCGAGGATCTTTAGCAGCAACTGAGGGTAGGCGCCATGTTAGTGTAGTTACCAAAGCATGAGAGTTGGAGAACTTGCGAGCTGATCAGCCTCGGGAGTCCACTTCATAGGCATATTGCAGACTTGAGACTACTGCTCCTTTGTTTGTGGTCAAATAGTCTTCAGAGTGGTGTGTGACGAGAGCCTCACGAGTGCAGTGGGAGATGAGAGTGGTGGGAGGAGAGGAAGTGAGAATTGAGGGCGAGGTCAACTTTAAAGAGCAGCGCACAGTGAGAAATGTGTTATCAGAGAACAGCCGGTGTCCTCCCAGGAAGAAGCCGTCACCTCTGAGAATAGGTTGTGTGCGCTAACAGATTGTTTCTGGAAGACTGTCTTTGTTGCTGTAGTTGCAACAGATTCTTTCCACTATTTAGGCTTAATGAGAATCCCTCATCGATTCCTGGGTAGCTGTTGTAAAAGGCTACAAGCTTTCTAGTCCATGACAACTGTATAGTCTCTGGCATTCCTCTTCAATTGCGTAGAAGTACAGACGCCTTTGGAGGAACGTAGCAAACCTACAGCAATACAAGAATACCCTTCCCTCTTTCATGCATCACAACGCACCAGTCTCAAGTAAGACCCAAAACTAAGTCCCTTTTTCGAGTCCATAATAGCGTCTCACAGGGATCCACGCTGTCGGGATCGAAGCCGGTTGTTGATAGCGGTTGCGCCTCGTGGGGAAAGCAAACAAGCCGCAACGATCCGTATTCGCTTACGGCAACCCAGCAAACCTTACGCCAACGACACCTGTTCCCCTCTACACTTCCGTATACCTCAAGTCCAACTTGTCAGGAAATGCAGCTCTACCCCTCTTCTCTGCCGTCCCTGGCCGCGTAGATGACGCGCGATATGCGCAGGAACGGAGCTTCTGCTGCTCTAATCACGGTACGTTTGGAGGCGGTGTAGGGATCGAGAAAGCCATGTACCTTTCGGAAAGTCATCGCGAGATTCCGAATCGCATGGATGACTCTTCTGCCGGCATCGCCGAGGAATCGAACTGCGCAACGGCTTCTGCCTGGATGCAGGAGATGTGAAGGAGGAGGGTTAACGTTTCTTAGTGCTTTTTTTCAACGTGATTCGCGCATAGCGTTCGTGATGGCGCTGCGTCATCGTAGGTGATTGGTCTGGGGTAGATGTGCTATATCTCTAATTTCCACGTTCTTGGGTTCGAGGCTTGACATCCCGGTCCTTGTCTGTTAGTCAGGTCCCAACCCGCGATGTTGGTTCTCAACCTTCCAATGGTCTGAGGGGAACCAATATATTCCCCAAAGTCTCTGGTTTTCGAAACACTGGCAAAAAGGAAATAGCTTAGAAGATATCTTGTATGCTAAAATTCCCAGTAAATGCATGAAGGAAATTCTCTATCGTCCGTAGAATCGAAAAACTAGATACGCAGACTGCTATCGCTATCTGCACTCGTGGCATGTACTTCTGCACACCTAGCTAGGACCATTCCTAAATTGCGCACATGCATCTCTCATTGGATGAATCACACAGTAGACATTGCACCTAAGTGTCCCAGCAATCGTATCAGGACCATCCCTGCATGGAATAAACTAGTTTTGTAATTAGACGCAGCGTTAATGTGATAGTGTATACATCAAAACTGTGCTCTACAGGGATAGCCATGCTGACCGCTCCTTCTATCGTGGCTTTATGGGTCGTATTTCTACCCGCAAAGCTGTCAACTTGAACTTTAATCCTGGGTGTGTGTACGGATGGGACTCTTATCAGAGAATGTGTGTCTACTTATTTCGCTGCATCCGCTGGGTCCCTCCGCAAATATGGAGAGGCTTCACCTCTGGCAAGTCTGTACTTAGAGCCCTACGCGTAAAGAAGTCCTCTTGTGTCCAAAGTCTTCACGTATGTGCCGGAGGCTCATGGCTCAAAATTGACGGATGAACATCACCTTGGAGTCTGGTACTTATAAAGGGGTGTACCTCAGAGCTTCTGGACTCGAGTCTTCGTTCACATAGCCCATTTCATCCCTCTCATAGGTTCTCTCTCTAACCCTTAGCTGTTGTGTTCCTCTGCCTTCACTTCTACTATACCTGGACAAAAGTTGAGTGTGGCAGAGATTCACTTTCACCCTTAGCGCCTCTCATCTGGAAGACTAACACACCTCTTTCTTATCCCTCTACATCTGTTCTTGTGTGCCTTACACTCTCACACATATTCCAAACACAACATCACTCGCCGAATCTGAGGTAGGTATATATTCGAATATTCTCTCATACTTCTCCAGGAGGGCTAATATTTTAGTATAGAAGGCGTACGATAACCAAACTACACATACTTCGTTGCAGAATATCATTGCTCGCTTGAAGTGTTATTTCGGCTGCCAACATGGTCAACTGGAAAGCTGCCGATGCCACTGATCGCCTTATCGGGGCTTTGATTGCGGCCCACCCCGGTCTCAAGGTGAGTAGTCTATATACAGTTGGACTGCTCTTCGCAACTACATGATCGAACATATTTGCTAACAATGGCCAGCTCAACTACACTGACATGGCAGCCATGTACGGTCGCGGCGCCAGCTACGACGCCATCGAGGGCCAGTTCCGCAAATACCGCCGCGCCGCTGAACAGCTCAAGTCCGAAGCTGCAGCCAACGGCGTCACCGTCCCTCCTCGCGGCCGCAATACCGGTGCTGGGGGCACTCCTCGCACCCCGCGCGGTCCTCGCTCCAAGAACGGCGTAACCAAATCTACCCCATCGAGCGGCAAGCAGAGCAAGCTCGATGCAAAAATCTTCACCACTCCATCCAAGAAGAGCAGTTTCACCAGTCGCGGCCAGAGCGTCCTGGACGCAATCAGTATTGATGACTGCGACTCGGACATCAGCATGCTGAACATCAAGACTCCGGTGAAGATCAAGACCGAGAACGTCGAGTCCGCCAGCTCCTTCACTTCGGATAACAAGACGGAGTCCAGTGCTGTGCTTTCCAGCATCGAGAACGTCAAGGACGACAAAGACAGGCAGCTCGTCCAGGCCGCGGATAGCTTGCTGGACATCAAGCAGGAGCGCGTCAATAGCCAGACGAACGGTTACATCGACTCTGCGGCCGCATTCTCCGCCACTGAGACGGCTGTTCTTGATGGATCATTCATCACAAGCTTCTATAGCGGTGTTGATCACGCTGAATACCCCGATCTGGACGAGGACTTTTACAACGCCGCGATCTAGGATGCCTGCTAATGTTGACCTTCAATGATGGAATTGAGGGAAAGGAGAAGCAAAGCCGCCAAAAGAAACAAAAAAATCGCAACAGAAATGGAAAGAAACTCGAAACGGATAAATTTGCCTTGTTGCTGAGAAAATGGTCGCGTGTTGTTTGTTCATTTCTCGGGAGTCGAAAGCCCGATTCTTGTACGCGGAGTCTGGAACTTGTCTTGCGGGATAGCGGTATTTTAAGATGACTCACTAATTAGAATGTCATCCCCACATGGCTGTTTACTCAACGTCATCCCGACATTGTATCTATTCAAGGATTTCATCTTGGTAGTGTGGCATCGCATCTGATAGAATCGAATCCTCTTGTCTGATGCGGTAATTAACGTCATATCTCGACCATCTCGATATTTGACAGAGATATAGAGATATAGAACACGAAGCACATAGCGATTTCACACGAAGAAATTCGTCGACTTTTTGCCCTCTTTCAATGACCTTTGTCAGGATTAAATAGTCTTCACCGCCATCGCGAGAACGACGCGAGTAAACACGTCTTGTATTCACACCGCCCACATGGCTTCCCTCATTTGGTATCGCATGGTGCAGTTATGCCGGCAGAAACAGATCGCCCAATTTCTTGCCAATTGGTTGCCAATTGATTCCTGGACTGAAACTGCTTCGGAAGTTGTCAACGATCGCATAAATTGATGAAAGGCCTGGAATATTAAACTATTAAATGGACCTAGGTCCTTCCAGCATTAGATAATATTCGTTACTGAGCCCGTTCTATGGAAATATCCAACGTACATCAACGCGGGGACCGCGTCACGCGTCTCACCGCCCGCTACGGTAGTCGTAGGAAAAGGGGAGTTGGTCTCTTGAGACCAGTATGCTGATGCCATGTTATTTTGGACTTACTTTGCGGTTGAATCTTCTTTATTTACCGAATTCACTGCTATTCACACTCATCATTCACCACCTCATCAAGCCCCTGTCAACACTCCTGACCTTGACTTTCTCGAAGCAACACCGACCACCTCGCAACAGCAAAGACTGAACGACAGCATCCTGAACGCCAACATCCTGAACTCCTCATGGAGAATCTAACGCCTCCTACCACGAATAGCACACCGACTACGAGACATGGACTGAGGAAATCTGCCGGAGGAAGCACTCCTATCTCGACAAGTCGCGCACGACTTACAGAACATCAAGAGCTGATCCTGATGCAAGTCTGCAGAGATCATTTTGGTGGGGAGTTAGAAGGACAGTGGCAGATAAAGGTCTGGGTCGAGATTAGCAAGGAATTTCAAAAGCGCGCTGGAAGGACATTTTCATGGCAGTCTTGTGCGCGACGCTTCAGAGACAGCGTGAAAAGAGAAAAGACCCGAATAAACCTTGCCAAGGACCTCGAGTGTTGGGCAGAACCTCCTTCCAACCCGGCTTGGAGATTCGTCAATGAATGGATAAGGTCTTCTCAGGAGTCAAGAAGGGAATTCCAGGAGATAGTTGAAAAGGAAATGCAAGCACAAGCCTTACTAAGGACAGCTAGTCAGGAAGCCAAGCAACCCGAGCAGGCAGTGACGAGGCAGGCATGGGAGGACCGCATCAACGGCTGGGTGCAGAGTTCAACAGATCCGAAGTTTTTCTCGGATGAAACAGCAGCTGTCGACAATGACGTATCAGTTGGAGGTCCTCTCATGTCTTCCGGCCCCGTCATGAGCGGAAAGAATCAATCACTACTAGTGTCTCCACCGCGGCTTGGATCCCAGAACTACCTCAAGGAAATCAGCGACAAGATCGACCGAGTGGCTGAGAATATTCTCAATAGTACGAAACTGCTATTAAAAGAATTCCAATTGCAGCAGAGGCGAGAGATGAAGGAGTTTCAGGAGCGGATCCTGACGCAGATGCGAGACAACAGTGATCTTGTCAGCCGGAATATTTTCGACGCCCAGAGAGAGATCCAAGAAGAGGAAACTAAACACATTTCAACTTTAAGCGATGGCATAAACGATCTTCATAGGTTGCTACTGAGAGCGGAGAACAACATTCTAAAACTGAGAGGAGAGATTGTCGACACAATGGAGACCTCTCTCGCAATCCAGGAACAATCCAAATAATGACGATCAAGAGACTTTTCTACGCCTTTCATTGTTCCTCCTTGCATCTAGTTCTTACCACATATGAGAATCATCGTCTTTTCATCCATGAATTTTCCAATGATCATTCAAGATCACACTATTCAGGCGGCGTTTCGCGTTTCAGGCGTTCATACCCAAGTCAAAATCATGTCTCTTATCAAAAATCATATCTAAAACATCTGGGACGGGTCATCCTCGATTATCAAGATCATGGATTCAAACAGATCATCCCGAAACGAATAATGGACACACACCAAGCTTTCAGGACCAAGTTTGTCGCGAAAATCGTTTTCTATGCCTTCGTCTGGAACGGGGTTATTTACATGTTCATGTACAATACACAAGTCTCTACAACCACTAAGAATATCAATAGGAATACCAATACAGTCCAATCCAATCCAGAGACCTCCGAACTACATCTATGCTCCTTAACCAGTAATGTAAGATGTTCCTCTTCCATACTCATTCCCCCAGTAATCTTGTTAGTACGTGGGTATGGTCCACATATGGCAGTGGGGTGACCGCCTGCTACCTATTCCAGGGAACCTCCTAGAATCTTGAAGCTATTCAGACCTATCCTATTTTTTTGCCTCTACTGTATGTTCTGGCTGAATATTATTTATATCCTGTGATCCGCGCCACTCTACATCCACGTCTACCCTACAACCCGAATAAGCAATCCCAAACACCCGCACTTCGAAACAGAAGCATGAACTACGTTGAATGGTGGATATTTTTTCGTTTACATTTCCACCAATGGCATTAGCGTTGTTCGAACTGAGGGAGGGAGGCTCGTGCTCAGAGAATTCCCATATGTAAAGCTTTCTTGTTTGGGTATAGGTCCGTGTGGGGACGGGGTGGGGTTTTTTTGGAGGGGACCTACTCCGTAGGATGGGAGCTATGTGTACTCTAAACTATCTTAAGGGACAAGGGGAAGAAAAGACGTGATAAGTGTTATACAACTGCTCGGTGATTCGATGGAAATTAGATGTAGGATAATGACGGTTTAGAAATGGGAGTTAGGAATATGATTATTGTTCCCCTTTTATGGACTTGAAGTGGGAGAGCACCACAAATTATAATCGGAAAAGGAGACTGGTTCGTATTCATTGTAATCATTCAACAGATGTGTACGAATCTCAATGCAGCCGTAAGCTATAGCCAATACCGGAGACAAACAATCCTTCTCCATGGCATGATGCTGTAGACGTAACTAAACATCCATCTTGGCCCCCTTCGACTCCATGGGAACAGTCTCGTGGTGTATGGTAGTGACACCAACGTCCTTGACGCCGAGGTGCCTCTCCCTCGCTTCTTCGATGAGGGCATCCAGCTTCGAGTGGCCCTTTTCGGTCTGCCAGGGCCATGGACCGCCTTTGTTGAACATTTCTTCGATTTCTTCGAGGGTCTTGCCGCATGTTTCGGGGTATCTGTACCAGTAGAGTCATGTGTTAGAGAGGGTTCTTTTTGCTATCACAGGGAATGACAGAAAATGATATTTACGTGAAGAACACTTGAATAGCGGCCCCTACGCAGAGGACGCCAAACACGATGAAGAGCTTCCATGTGATGTTGGCGAAGCCGGGAGGAACGAAGAGGCCCAGAGCGAAGTTGAAGAGCCAGTTGCCGACAGCGGAGATTCCCTATATAATATGTCAACTAATACCTCTCAAAGATGTATGCCGGATTAGGGTAACCTACCATTCCCGTAGCGCGAGTCTCCAGCGACCACACCTCCGCGGCATAGACCCAAGCGACAGGCGCCAGAGTCAGAGCATAAACAATAATCAAGAGGTACGAAAATGCAATGACCGTGTGCGCCTTTGATCCCTTCACTTGGATCAGAACATTGAGATTATGACCAACGCCGTTAGGGACATATGTGCCTGAAGAGAGGACACCGCCCACTACAAAGTGGCAGGCTGCCATGCCAAGAGCTCCGTACATGAGCAGACCTCGCCGACTGGTCTTATCGATGTAGAAGAAAATAACGGAGGTGAAGACGATGAACAAAGCGTATTGGATTCCAGATGAGATCAAGAGGATGTTTCCGCTGAGACTGTTGAGGGTTAGATATTATTTCCGTATAAGAGCAGTCATGAACTACTCAGATCGCCTACCTCGCCATCTGGAACACCTATATCAAACACACCGTTAGCCAGGATCTTTTCTTCCGGAACGAAGGGTCTATGTCAAGCATACATAAACCACATAATATGTCATAACATTTGCACCGCTCATCTGCTGCCATGCTTGCACTGTGAAGCCCGCCACGGTTCGACGCCACATGCCGTTGTAGACGAACTTGCGCCATCCAGGGGCGGCGGAGCGCTCAGCTGCCAGGACGGTAGTGATTTCTTCCCACTCCGCAACGACCAGTGGATCATTAATGTCGCCTCCAGCCTGGATCCGAGCCAACGTAGTGATAGCCTCCTCAGCACGGTCGACCTTCGCCAGCCATCGGGGAGACCGGGGCAGGAAGGGAAGACCAATCATCAGGAGAACGCAGGGGACGAACTGGATTGCCCATGCAGTACGGAAGGATGCTGGACCAGCGATAAAAGAACACCCATAGCCGACGAAGAACATGATAAAAATACCCCATTCGATAGCCAGCTGCTGGATTACAATGATGGAGCCGCGCTTCTCCTTCTTTGCAATCTCAGCCAGATACACTGGCACCTGAGATGAGGTGATTCCGACACAAACACCATTGAGGACACGACCGGCTATCAGCATCCCGAAACCATTGACACCCGCCTGGATAGCAGTACCCGTGAGCCACCACAGGCAGGCAAACATGATGGAATCGCGACGACCAATCCTGTCGGAAATCGGTCCTGCAATGATAGATCCTACAACGGAACCAGCAGCCAGCGCAGAACCGATAGCTCCCTGCCGTAGACCATGGGGATTGTCGAAAAAATCAATGTATTGATCTGTGACGACGATAGCTGACATAGACGAGATATCGAAACCAAAGAGCATGCCTCCCACAGTAGCGATGATCGCAACGAAGTAGGTATTGTAGATTTTCGGGAACGTGGGCAGCTTCATGATAGGCATTTTGACCACTAAGAAATCAATGCGCACCCGGTATATACCAATACACAATAATGACAGATCTGCCAGCCAGCCCACTGTGACTGTTCCTACTGCTGATCCAACATCTGCGCGTGAACCGTCATCTTATTTATACTCGGCCAACGTGCCGACTTTGACAGCGGTCAGGACCTCCTGAGACCAAGTATGATTTTGCCGTCTGACTCGCGATAACCCTCCACGGTCTATGCATATGTCCTCCAATGCCGAGGGGTTGTTTGTTAGCGTTGGGATAGCGCAGCGCCATAGTCCAAGTCAATCCGGAGGACTAGCCCAAGACATGCCTGGGGCCCCGCGTGTGGCGCACGGGACACTTCATTGTTGGAGGGAGAAAAGTAACAGGCAGCGTCGAGACTGGGAGCATTTGGTGTTTTCCCGGTGGGGTTAACTTTCTTCTCATTTCTCCTCGTCGATGGTCGAAAGCAAGAAAGTCTGGGGACTCCGGTGGGGGACACCATGAAACGGTCGCGGATAAGGCATCTCGAGAAAATAAGCGATGACAGCTCGCGCGGTCTGACTGTCGCTCAATTCTTCCGGGGATGGGATAGGATCGACATGGACGAGGGTCCGAACCAGGGTGGAGGTTTTAGGATGCTCTGGTATTCCAATGGACATCTCTATTTAGTCTTAGGACAGAACTGCCATAGTGGCAGCATCGCATTAGTGAAACACCGAAGATTCGACTCTTGCATGGACAATTTGTCTCCAATATGTCGCCAGCTGCATGAAAGACAAGGATTTGTGAATGATGATGGAAGATCCAATATTAGTATTTCGGTTCGCAGAAGTATCTTATCTTCTCATAGCTCTTCCGTTCATTTCAACTTGAGCTGATAGGGACCACAAGCATAGGGGTATCATGACCCATTAAACATTTCCATAACGCCATTAAGTCTCCTTCTCCTCACGAATGCACCTGGAGATCTCAACTCCATCCTGCAATGCGCGTTAGCAAAATTTCCTAAAACCGAAACTGAACCCAGCATATAATCAGCCCGCACATACCTTTCTCTCCTCCGACAACTGCGCCTCAAGCAACTTCGTCTCATACACCAAGTTCGGATTGCCCGCAAACTCAAACTCATCCTTCTCAGTCTTCTTCTCAAACTCCCTCACCACCTTCCTCTTCTCCTCGACACTACTCCGCACATATGCCAAGTAATCCGGCGCTCCAGGACTGATCACATTATCGGCCGCAAGGACCGATCCTGGCGCCACAAGGCCATAATACTCACATAGTTTTAGATCGGGCACATACAGCGGCTTAAAGTGATCGATAAACAGCAATGGGATCTGCTTCATTTCTCTAGTCGTCGCCCACTTCTGAAGAGTCTTGGCGCTCGATCCAACAATAACAGTCACAAAGTCCCGCAAGCCGGCCAATTCGACAATCATGTTCGTCACAGCAGCAAACTGGGCACTTTTCTCCAGACCGATGTAGCGCTTTCCACCGGCGCGACGGACAGCATCGCCGAAGAGGACCGCTGAGTACCCGACATAGCTGCCCAACTCGACCATGAACTCGGGCTTGACCTCAGCAATGAGGTCAGTGACATATTTTCCCTTGAGGGGTCCCACGTTCGGGAGGTGGTATTTCGTCTCAGTGAATTCATCGATGGCGGCGAGGACTTTGGAGGGGTTGCCGCGGAGCTCGTCGATATTGGGGAGGTCGAAGATGTAGTTGAGGAGTTGCAGGTGGCGGTCGGTCTAGGAAAGAGAAGTGTCAACAGAGGAAGTAACCAAAGGGTTTAGAAATAAAACTGAGTGGTAATATATTCAAATTTCCGGAGATACTTACCTCGAATGTGTTAATGCGGCCCGGCGGGTTGCTCTGTTGGGCGGTACTCATGTTGGCGATGGTGGAGGGGTGGTTGGATGGTAACGATCTGACTGTATACCGTTTGATTGAAGAGATATATGATCTAGAGCAAAATGAAATTCTGAAAAGGAAATTCATCATCTATAAATCAATTAGATTTGCTTTCTAAGGACTTATTATGCTACTCTATATACGACGTTGCCGAACTTCGGCCATGATTACCCCAAATAAATATGCTTTTTCGGAGTTACGTATCCACGGTGGGACGACCGAGGTTTTCACGAATGTTCGAACCCCGCTATTGGAGATGCGAAATGGGCAATGATAATGTTGCATGAACTCATGCTCTAGAGTTATTTCGTCATTGCCTGGGAGATGCCGATATCTCTTCGGAGATAAGTGCTCATTACGCCTTAAAAACCCTAGGAAAACACCTTTAACTGCCCCGCAGATGGAGGAACCTCCGAGCTTCGATGATCAGTATGAAACTCAAACTTGCATCCAAGTGATCATACGGGACTAATTTCATGAATATTTCTAGAATAGTATACAGATCTTCCTCAAGATGATGCGAGTGCATGAGATGGCCCCAGTCGCGTCGGACAAGTGCTCAACATTCAATTAAATGGTCCATCAGCCGAGAGGCCAAAGACGCCAGCACTGTGAGTTGGCGTAGGCATCCATATTTCCTCATGGTTGAGCGCTCTGATATATAGTTCGATCGCTATCAAAGAGCAATGGCTCCTCCCGTCTGAAGCATAAGTAATATCGGAAGGCGCCGGTGCCAAAGAGACATGATAGCTGCATTGAGAAATGCTCTCTCATTCATCATAGCATCCTGGTGATCTGACACTCAGAGCAGCAGGGGCACTGTCTGTGAAGGGCAATAGACACACGCGCGACCAGCCGTTCCGCGTATACTCATCTGTGTAGAGCCGACGGGCATATCTGGCCAATGCATTAACCCTTCCAAACTTGGCACTTATGCTTGGCGGGTGTCAGTTGTTATAAATTGAGAAATAACCAGAATTATGATGTAGGGTTTCTGGCGCACATGGAGGATATACTTGTAACTTATCAACGTCGACCCATTTACTGGCGAGCACCCTAGTCGGTGTATTTTCTTTGGCGTAAGGCTACCGATAGCTTCCTACAACTCAGTGGCATAGTGAAATCCACTTGTCGACAATGTCCTCCATATCATGGGCAATTCCCCACTGTGAGAAGAGACAGCGGAATAGCTTTTGCATCGAGTTCAATTCGTACAACAGATTTCTTGTCGTTCCGCCACTAGGAGAGCCACGCAATTCGCCACGGATATAACGGCTTGTTTCGGACGCAGGCATCATATCCCCGAATACCATGTCACCATCTCCCTGGGAAGATAACACTTCACGCCAGACTATCGTCCGTGGAAGACTCACGGTGGCCACACCAGCTAGTGAGAACACCGTATAGACGGTCGCAGCAGCGAACAACGAACTAGGCATGTGGATGACATGCGCTCGGCCTCTTGGAAGCTGTTCGACGATGTCCTGGATCGCGACTGCGTGCAGTAATGCTCGACGAGCGTCGGCGGTGGTCGCCCATCTCACCAGATCCAGTCCAGCTTTCGGGGTTTTATTTCCTCCAGATAGATGTTGTACGATGCCATAACTGGAACAGACCTGGCTGCAAAGTAATGAGGAATTTGTGACCGTGTTCAGGCAGATGGTATGCCATCGGAGAAGGATCTCTAGTTTCTCTGAATTGGAAAGCTGAGTATTGATACTAATCCTCTCATGTAGTTGGGCCAATGCCTTCCGCACATCAGATCTCGTGGGGACACCGACAGTAGCCACATTACTTTCGTCGCAGTCCAGGATCAGTGACTGGAAACCTTCCAGGACTACTCTCAGCGAGAAGGAACTGAAGGTGTGGTCTAGGGGGTAGGTACTATTGGATGGTGAGAAGAGAGAACGGAAGATCAGTCGGAACGAAGGCTGTTCAGCTTTCTGAGATCGTATCAAAACAATCCAGTCGTCCGCAGTACTAGCGTTGAAAATAGCATCATCACATGAAAGACTGAGAGGATTGGCAACATGGCGGACTGAGGTACTGTCTCCAGACATCTGGGCGACGAGGCCATCTAGGATGTAATAGGCCAAGAGCGCACGCTGCTGAATTTCTCTAGCAGCCCACATCCGCCAACGATGTTCCTTCTCAGGGCTAGAAGCACTTATTGAGGGAAGGTCCTCAACAGGCCATGGCTCGCTATCAAACATCCCGCAATGCCTCGCCCAGAAGAATCCCAGTGCTCGAAATACTTGACTAGTAGTGCGAATGGCTCGATTCTGTCATTGTCAGGAGAGCTCCAGTAATAGTTTCGAAGGCGCACACCTTGGACAAAGCACCGTATACTTGGCCCAAGAGGGCTGTAATCACCAGTTGAACACCTTTGCAGGCGTCGTACGGGCCGCGATGCGTTATCAGAGTTTGCCACTTCTCCAAGTCAGTAACTAGTAAACATCAATGGAAGCGAAAGTCCCCACCGAAGTCGCGACAGCTGTGTGAGCGAGGCGCCACAAAGCTTCTCCCTATAAATAGTCAGACAGTTGCTCTGCATAGATATTGTAGACACAATAGACAGGAATACATACCTTAGCAACTGCATCTTTAGGCCCCAGGTATAGTGACCCTATAGCAATGGCGTTAAGAAGCAGAGGATGGGTGCACTCCCGAAAGACAAACGTTGCTCGATGAAGAATAGGAAACGTAGGGATGAAGCGGACAAAGAACATATGCAAACTCTCGTCGAGGAAAACAGACGTAATCGACGTCGCTTTTACGGCAGCAGTCACACTAGACGACTGATGCCGGTCAGTCTTCCAGTCAAACCCAAAAGCCTGAAAGACTCACTGAGCTAGTGACCATCTCCGTCACATCGCGTACCGCCTGGTGGCCTTCCCCCGATGGTATCGCACCGATCGAAGAGACTCTGTCATCAAACGAGCTTGGAGACTCAAAATTCAGACTGCTCGGTGGTGGCACTGTCGAGGGAAACGGCAAGGTCCCCAACGGGATCTGCCACTGGTCAGTAGCATCGGAGGACATGATCGTCTGAAATAGTTCCTCTGCATCAGGCCAAATTAGTCCGAAATCTAGATCTGTTCCTACTGCGCCATGATGCAGTCCGGATACATCGCCAGATTGAGATCCCATCCAGGTCTGATCCTGTGTTGGAGTTTGCATCCCAGCGGCCGCCGTGCCGCCCTGACTTTGACCTTGGCCATGACCATCTTGCCACGGAGACACTGGATCTCCCCGTGTAGGCTCTGAGACAGATGGTGATAACGGGGCAGCATTCTTATTGCTGCGCGTGTGAAGCCTTTCATGACGGATCAAGGCATCCTGACGCGCAAATGGTCGTCTACATTCTTTGCAAACGAACGGCTTCGAGCCCGTATCTTTAAAATTAGGAGTACTTGATCAGTTTCCATGAACTTGATAACTTTGGATAAAGCATCACTTGATTCGTGTGGCTCTTACGACTGCGTTCATGTCTCTGTCTAATAGTCAGCTTCCTGATAAAAGTACGTGGGTCTCAGAGGGGCAAGTCTACCCTTAGATGTTCTGCCTTGGAAAATGATTTCTGACAGACCTTGCACACAGACTTTCGTGTCCCCTCTGTCATCGATCCTGTTGCTGTCATCTTTGTGGGAGTGCTTGGACTGTCGAAGGGAGCGGCCGGTGAGCGTGGAGAGGAAGAGGATGTCGTGTGGGGCGAAGTGGTGACCGGCCTTCGGATACCTATGCTTGTCTCAACGATCAACCCTACTACAGCCAAGACTACAGGAGTCCAAACTCCCAGTTTCAAAGCGATCGATGGTTATTCTGGCACTGATTATTGTCACCATTTCGGTCCTCCTGGTGGCAATATGATACCCTCACTTGCTAAGAAATGCATCCCAAAGACGATGTGGAGAGAAAGGCTGCTAATATATCTACCCCCACAGCTCTCCCACCTCGCGGGGCGCTATCTGAACGCCTCCCCCGTATTTGATTAGCCATTGAGCGGCGCTGACGTTTCCCCAGATGAATGGGGCCCCGGATTTGTTGCTTAATCGCGAACTACGTGCATGGCTTCTGGAACCGCTCCCGCACCATCTGCCACATACGGAGGTTTTCCGCTTCGCTGATCGTGTATGGGCCAAGCCTGTTGGCAAGCCATCCTAATGCTTAGCCTCGGTTATCTGTAGTTTAACTGGAAGACGAATGCTTAGCCGTTGATCGCAGATGTTCCGTCGGATGCAGTGGATGTGATAATCTACTAGTGAACCCTGCCTATACTGTATTCTGTTGACCGGGATAGTCCCCCACGTAGAGGCAGCTGGCTGATAGCCGTGTAGTATTGCCGTAGGAGTGATTATAAGCCCCAGGTTGCGAGTACAACCATATGCCTCTCTTTCCCTCGTGTCTATTTTCAGTAATCTCTGTTTTTCAAGCCGGCAAAATGTCGACGACAAAAGAAGGAGACAAGATATCGCCAGAATCACAAAACAATGGCATCCCGTCTTCCAGAAAACAGGATGAAATTGATCTAGTAGAGCAAGCCTCTTTCAGATCTCATCTTAGCCAGACTGGGGCGGCACTTGAAGAACTCTCAGCAGCACACAAGGAGTACCTTCTTCAAAGACATGGCACTTTGGATCTCGATCCGGTGCCGTCATTCAGCAGTGCTGATCCATACAACTGGCCAACATGGAAGGTATCGTACTTATCCTGATTATCAACATCTCATCACGGAGCAATATCCCTGACATCTGCTTGTCCCTGCAGAAAACGATGAATCTAATCCTGGTGGCCTTCCATGCTATGATGGGAACATTTACTGCATCGTCCATCATCCCTGCGTATGAAGATATTGCCCAAGATTTCGGGGTTAGCATTCAGCGTGCATCGTACCTTACATCGCTCCAGATCGCGATCTTGGGTGGTGCTCCTCTCCTATGGAGACCCCTGTCCAACCGTTTCGGACGCCGCCCTATCTTCCTCCTATCCACAATATGCAGCTTGGCAGGGAACATTGGCTGTGCAAAGAGCCCCGACTATGCATCAATGGCGGCATGCAGGGCCATCACAGCCTTCTTCATTTCCCCTGCGGCTGCTCTGGGCAGCGCCGTGGTCATGGAGACCTTTTTTAAGAAGCAACGAGCGCGCTACATGGGGATATGGACAGTCATGGTTACGCTGGGAGTTCCAGTTGGGCCGTTGATTTTCGGCTTCGTTGCCTACCACGTAGGATACCAATGGATATTTTGGATACTGGCTATTGTAAGAACATTAACTCCTCTTCTACGCAAAGGACACTGATTTATGGATGTTTCTTGCAGGTTAATGGCGTCCAATTCATCCTCTACCTCTTCTTCGGCCCGGAGACGCGCTTCCTTGCCGATGACGTCGATAGTCAAATCTCTGATTTCAGGAAGCAATATATTTCCTTGCGACTCATCGACCCCAAACCACTAACTTTCTGGGGATTCATTCAGCCACTGGCTCTAGCTAAGAATCCGACCGTGTTCATCCCTGCTGTCGCGTACGCGATGGTCTTTCTATTCGGCAGCGTCCTGATCACAGTGGAGATCCCCCAGCTTCTCCAAACGAAGTTCGACCTCAATACAGAGCAGGTTGGGATGCAGTTCATAGGCATAATTATCGGATCCATCCTCGGTGAACAGCTGGGAGGATCGATGTCTGATATCTGGATGGACCGACGCGCAAAACGCATCAATAGGCGGCCAGAACCGGAATTCCGACTCTGCCTCAGCTACATCGGGTTCGTACTGACCATCGTTGGTATAATCATCTTCTTGGTCCGCACTCAGTTGGCGCCAAAGGGACATTGGGAGGTTTCTCCCATCGTTGGTGCTGCGATTGGAGCGTTTGGGAATCAGGTTATCACAACAGTCTTGGTCACCTATGCCGTCGACAGCGTGCCGCATGAAGCAGCTAGTGTCGGTGTATTTATCACTTTTGTCCGCCAGATCTGGGGTTTCATCGGGCCATTCTGGTAAGTGAATCTCTGTCGACAAGATTCTAGTGTCCTATGGGGTGAGTATCATAACTAACATGACCAGGTTCACTTCGATGTTCGAGAACGTTGGCACGGCAGCCAGTTCAGGTGTTACCAGTGCTCTCATGGTCGGCGTGAGTGTCATCCCAACAATGCTGCTGCAATGGCAGGGCAAGAAATGGCGAATCAAAGAGAAAGAGTCGGCCCTGAAATGACTTCATATTGTATAAACGAATCACACTGCATATTGTTCTGTCCGTGCATAGAGGAATGAATGGTAAATGCAAAGGGTGGATCAGGATTGGGAAGCTAGCTATAATGTTTTTGAATGTCATTCAGATTTTTCGTACTGTCGATAATACTATAGCACAGATCATCTACAATGAACTCGAATAGATGTTTAAATTAAATTTGACAATGCGGCACAAAGCCATAATATACCTTCTTCAACTTCTCTTTAATTTAACGGTGGCACGACACGGAAAGCAAATTAAGACTTGCACCAGTCCGCTCAACCGATGTCGCACGAGGTCATCGACCCTAGCTTCCCTTATCTCTATACTCATTCGGACCTAGAAAGTAGGCAGCTGATCACCTCCTGTTTGAGAATAATTTTTATCCGGCCGTCTTACTATTGGAAGTCGTACACAGATCGCTGAGTAAAATGAGAGCTGCTATCTGTAGTACTACAATTCGTATCCAATAGCGATTCTTCCATTACAGCAAACCGAAACTTAGCTACCGTCGTATGACCCGGAATTCCGCCCTCGACGTAGGGCAGACACGAGTCTCAGTGAGATTCGGAACTCGTTCTCCCCGAGAAGCTCTCAGCCCTGAAGTTCACTAAGCTCTAGTGACTCTTCCGGCGGATCAGTGTAAAGTGATCCCATGCCGAGGAATTCACCCGACGGACCAAAACGCAAATCCCCCATTCCTCCCCGACAGCCGTCTCTACATGCCGGATGACAAATATACATTAGTCTGTCTGGCAGAGGCAGGGGTAATCTGGTGGCGTGGGTGATAAAGTTCACATGGCGTCGGAGTATACCAACCCTATTTTAGGAAACTTTGAGAGAAGCAAGCTTTGTGGGGATGGGGATGAGTGTGGGGATCATGGGGATCATGGGAAGACATTTTGTGGGACGTGGGAGTTGCAACATCGCTCTACTCCCCACTTCCTCTTCCCTCTTAGGCGGCTCTTGCCAGTAAACAGTTCCCACCCCCGCATAACAATCATGGAGTTCGTTGCGGGAAAAGAGTTTCCACGCGCCGCAGATCCGTGTATGGGGACGATGATGTTTCCAGGAGGGCGTCTCAGCGTAAGGGAATGTAGACTCCGAGTCAAGGGACAAGATATAATATAGATGTATATAACGGGAGTGTTAATGGGAACCATCAATCGAATCCTGGATTTTGTAACTTGATTGTCGAAAACCGGGGTTACACACTTACTCCAGAATTTTGTTATCGTGGAGCTGGTCGATCCCCAACTTTAGCTTCACTATATCCGGGCCAATAATTTTCACCTAATTTCACATCCCCCCAAAGGAACAATCAGGATCAAACAACTATACAACAGGGAGGAAAAGTCAAAATGGCTACGGAAACAAGAACTATGACAAAGCTCGAGAAGGCATCTGCCGCCTTTCGTCAGCATTTGCCTGATCTCAACACCCCGCGATTTCAGGAAGCAAAGAAGCAAGATGCCTATTCGTACGCAGAGGCGTTTCAGAAGAGCCATGTTCCGCCGTGGTTGTATGATTTGACGAAGGCGTGGGAGAAGTTGTATGCGGAGCCTTACAAGGGGATTACAACGGATGGTGAGTCTGTTGTTGCTTTATTTCTTGCTCTGAATCTTGCAGGAGGAGAGAAATGTTAATGTTCAGTCTACAGGTAACATCATTCCAGACCTCTTCAAGATTCAAGACGAAGGACTGGAAGTCTCGCGGATTGTTGCAGCCGCTGAGGCACTCCTCTCGAAGCTCTCTCCTGAAGAGAAAGCTAAAATCCAATACCCCATCAACGCCAAAGAATGGCGCGCGTGGTCCAACCCGGAATTTCTCCTACGACCATTCGGTCTCCGACTTGAAGAACAGGATGAAAGTATCACACGTGCTATCCTCGATGTGCTAGAAGCCTCGCTCTCCCCCGAGGGATACCAAAAGGCATTGGGCGCTATGCACACCAACCACTTCCTGGGCGAACTGTGCGAGATTCCTAAGATTATGAACAAGTACTCATACAATTTCCTCCTCTTTGGCACACCCTCAACAACGGAGGCATGGGGATGGAACATGTATGGACACCACCTGTGTCTGAATGTCTTCATAAAAGGAAGCCAGATCGTGATTACACCGACTTTTACTGGCGCAGAGCCCAACGTCATTGATGACGGCGAGTTCTATGGCAAGCAGATCCTGCACGCTGAGGGTGACCTCGGTCTGAAACTGATGCAGAGCCTCCCTGCGCCTCTGCAGAAGCGAGCGCAGATCTACAAGAAGCTACGCGATCCGGGTATGAAGCAGACAGGTGACCTAACCGTCGACCGATGGAATCGAGATGACCAGCGGCATGTCTGCGGTGCATTCCGCGACAACCGCATTGTTCCCTACGAGGGAGTTCGCGTTTCTGAATTCACTCCTGCGCAGAAGGAACTTGTCCTTGATATCGCGGAACAGTTCCTTCTCTACCACCCCAAGAAGACACGGGAGATTCGTAAGGCTCTAATCAAGGAGCACTTCGAAAACACGTATTTCTGCTGGACTGGCGAATATGGCAATGAGGATGCATTCTATTATCGGATCCAGAGTCCCGTTATTATTTTCGAGTTCGATCACCACTCTGGTGTGTTTTTGACGAATGAAGAGCCGGCGAAGTTCCATATCCACACGCTTGTGAGGACGCCGAATGCGGGAGATTATGGAAATGCGTTGAGGAAGCCAGCGGAGAAGCTATAGTTGAACGGTCGTTGTTTCCTTATGCTGTCTGAATGGCTTTATTAACGTACGCTGTATGATTGTGATGTCAATTTGAGAAATATATTGTCTCCTTAACCTTCGGATTGAGGAATAAGATGAAATAGTGGGAAATAAATACTGGGCAAATTGGTAGTCAACAGAAGTGATCTGCATATGTGTAGGAGTCAACTATGGTAAATCTAAGATCCTAGTCTCTGTCGAGAAAGTGTCGGCGCCAGGAGATTACCTGCATAGGTGACCTGTCATATCGCCGTTTGCGACAGATTCTTTGTATTATAGAATCTACTAGATCAGTAGGATCTAGCTTCTTTGTCTGATTAGGGGTTAAGTATGGGTTCAAACCCCCCCCCCCCCTAAATCTAGTCTTCAAGCAAGCAAAAGTTAGCACTTCAGATAGTCAATATAGCTGCTATGCTTCCGTGCCCTACGATTCAACAGAAAGACATCCGTAGCTTATAAAACAATCTTCTATCCTTTGTGCCTAAAGCTTATTATCGAACTCACAAATACAATATTTCAGCATGACCAGCCGCTCAAAGATGTTTCAAGCAGAATTAAATTACTCTAGAGCTATCACTAGTATGTTTTTGACTACCCAAGGGCGCGCGCAACTCTAACCCTAATCGAGTGGGTATGGGAACTCCCTACAGCAGTTCTCAATAAGTAAGAGTCCCCATTCCGAATGATCGCGAAGATGTATATCTTTCTCAATATGAATATCTATAATACCTTTGTCTACATATAGAAGCACCAAAAAGCACGTAGAGTCTCTACTCCTCATTCACAAATTTCGTAACCATTGTTCCCACATGAGGGAGCAACTCAACCGCAAATTCATCACCTGCCTTCAAGAAGTTCTTCGGGTTCGAAGCCGCGCCAACACCGGGTGGCGTTCCCGTCAAGATGACAGTTCCGGCCGGCAAGGTCGTACCTTGCGAGAGGAAGCTGATAAGTTGGGGGACGTTGAAGATCATATCTCTGTTTCGAGTGTGGTATGTCAGTACTGAGATGAAACGTGGGGAAAGAAGGGGGTCCCTTCAACTTACTCTAGTCCACAGTCTTGCACGGGCCTTCCGTTCTTAAGGCCCCGGATACGGAGCTTGGAGACATCAGGGATCAATGACGCGGAAGCTAGGACAGGTCCTACACAGAAACATGTAAACAATCGGTTCTTTTACTTTCGTTGCTGACAGATGAATGGATCACATACCCAAAGGACACGAAGAATCAAACCCCTTCGAAAAGCACCACTGACTCTGCGCCATCTGCGACGTTCTACTTGAGATATCGTTTGCGGCTGTGTATCCAAGAACATAATCCAAAGCTTCAGCTTCGCTGACATTCTTGACATCGTGACCAAGGACGATAGCCATTTCCGACTCGTAGTCGCCCGTACCATCGAGCTGTGTGATCTTGGGCAGAATCGAGTTCGCCGGCCACGGGTCTGCCAGTGATGTGGAAGGCTTGAGAAACAGAGGTGGTACTGCCGGCAGACCCATTTTCATCTCTTTGGCATGAGAGACGTACTACGATTTAGATCTTTTCAGTTATGAGCATTCAACTCTGGCAAGTGGATGGATACTCACGTTCAACCCGATACACCGAATTGTGCCAACTTCTTCCTTTGCCAATGGTGAGAGGACTCGACCGATTGTTTCGACCGTCTCTGTCTTCTCTCCTGGCTGTAGCACCGATGTGCCCGAAAACACGCGAACCGCTACATCTTGACCGCGATAAGTCGCCAATCCCACATCTATGCTTGCGTCAACTGGTTCACCCAAGAGAATTTTTGACGCGTCTGACTTGGGTACAAAGCGCACAAGGCCTGTTATTTCATTTAATGAAAAATTTTCATAGATGCGAGAAGGGTTTACTTACGCGAAAAGCGCGATGCAATAACCGCCATTTCTAATTCTATAATTACTCTGTCGAGAAAAATTGGACGAATTGGTCTCCTCGTTGTTCCTCAAATTACCAGGCTATGTTATATTCTTGGCAATCGCATGTGGGGACCTTATCCATCTGTATCAGTGGCCAGTGTCGGCATCACCACGTCACATCCACATACAACACGACCGGTGCAACTCCTATACTCCATCATCTCAGATAATCTGGGAGGAGGAGAAGAAAGCCGGCAAAATCCATATCCCCCACACGATGGTTGGCTATCTCCACACGATACTTACTTCATCCGCATCCCCACACCGAAGACGGAGGGGCAACGTGGGGAGGAGCATTCGGATTTCCCACCGAGATCATGGCGGGACTACATCTCCGAGGTTTGAATAAATGGCAAATATATCGCGGGAGGTTAATGAGCTTATTGCCATCGAAGTCAGAAGAGATCAATTACAGAATATACTTGTCAAAATGTCTGCACCCGGCCCCAAGGGGCCCTACAAGCTGGTCACTGTCAACACGGCGCCGGAACGAGCAAAGAGGCTGATTGGTCGGATGGTCGAGGCACTGAAGGACCGTTATACAATCATCTATGCTGCGAACTGCGAGAGTGTGTTCTTCCTTTAGGCCTGAATATTGGCAATTTACTGATCCTGGGACAGAGATCGAGGAGGTAGCCCCTACGGTCAAGGAGATCCAGCCTGATTTACTGGTGAGAAACAAGCGTCGTTGAACTATAGAACAGGTACCTGGATAAATTAAAGTGATGCTAACAATCAATAATAATAGTTCTGTGCTTCCATGTGGACAGCCGACCAAGCTGAAGAGATCCTAAACACCGGCAAGTCGCTTATCCCGGGCATCAAGACACACGCCATCCCATACGGTCTGCAAGTCGAGCGCGGACCAGATGCAATTGTCGAACACCTGTTAGATGTGGTCCCTCCCCTGCTGGATAGCTGAAGGATCCCCAAAATTGTGGATAGAAGGCATGTCTTGAGAGCTGGCACATTGCTACATTCAGTGTGATCGCTAGAAATGATTGCAAAGTACGGTGGACGGCCACCTTACGATATGATTTTGCATGAATATGAGACCATTGTGTATTCTATCACATTAGACTACAATTCATCTGAAATGACAGGATAATGCAGCTATTATTAGCAATTCGCGCAGAATGGCATGAATACCTGCCTCTAGCCAGTTGGTGTTATATACCAGTTTCGCGCTGACGATCAGCTGAGTAATCAAGGGACAGCATATGTGATCACGTGATGACCCACTTCCATCCAAATCTAGCGGCATCCACCCGTCTGGAACTCTCAAGCATAATATGTACAGCTCGATTGCGCAGGGTCGACCATGCTACCTTTCCGGCCATTGAGAGGGCCCTCGCTATGCCGAGCCTTCTCGACATCGAGGCAGCTCAATCTGGAACTGTCATATCAGGTCTTCACGCCGGATGCGAAAGCAAACCGTGCGCAGAAAGGAGGAGATCCGATCATCTTCATGCACGGGTTCTTCGGATCCAAGATGAATAATCGGAGTATGAGTAAGTATGTATATACTTATATATATCATTTTCTGAATGGGTTACTCCAATTGCCGTTTTGATTTTTAATATGCTGGATCTAATATTCACAAAACAGGGTCTTGACACGTGACTTGAACCGGGAGGTGTTCATAGTGGTTCGTTCTATGTTGTCCCTATTCGATGGACACGGTGTCCGTTGAGATGGATTAGTAACTTATTTATCTTTTGTATCTTGGTAGGATCTTCGAAATCATGGCCACTCTCCCCATGCCCCTGACCATAACTATACCGTAATGGCCGATGATGTCGAGAAGTTCCTCCATCGGCATCGGATCAACAGGTCCGTTTTGATTGGACATTCTATGTATGTTTCCCCCTTTTAGATTTACATATGGAAAAGCTCTATGAGAGAGATCAGGAAGAAGACATGCTAATGCCTAGAAACAGGGGCGCCAAAGTAGCCATGACAGTCGCTCTCCGTTCGCCTAATCTAGTCTCTGCTCTCGTCCCCGTGGACAACTCTCCCATCAAAGCTCCTTTGGGGAGTGATTTTGGAAAATACGTCCGCGGGATGCTCGCGATTGAGGCCGCCAAGGTGACCAAGCAGAGCGAGGCAGATCAGATCCTGCAGCCATACGAACCAGTAAGTTCAGAGCCGTTCTCCTTCTTTCCGTTATTACAGCAAAACCCTTCTATATGTCTATCTCCATTCATTATACCTAATTTAAAAAAAAAGTCCGTCACTATCCGCCAATTCCTCCTCACGAACCTCATCCGCAGCGACGACGGGCATCTGAAATTTCGCGTCCCGCTCTCCATCCTCTCCAAGGCTCTAGATGCAATGTCCGACTTCCCCTGGCACGAACCAGGCGAGGTACAATACGACGGACCGACACTATTCGTTCGCGGTACGAAGAGCCATTATGTGCTCGATGAGACGATCCCCGCTATTAAGAAGTTCTTCCCGAATGCGGAGATCGCTGACATCGAGGCGGGTCACTGGGTTATTTCAGAGAAGCCGGAAGCTTTTAGACAGGGTATGTGCTATTAATTTCTATATTCGTAACCCTTAGGGGTACTATGTGGCTTATTGCTGACTTTGGTGTGTAGCTGTTGTGGGTTTCTTGAAGAAACATACATGAGATTGGATTAGATCCTATAGAGATGTAAATTTATTAGAATAGACTTAGATGTTTTGTTTTGCATTATTTACGCATCTTGTTATTAGCATCACATTTAGAGTATATCCTTCTGGAAATAGGATTTGTGCATTGACTCCCTTGGTTCTGAACATTTGAACATAGAATTACTCTGTGTACTTAGTCGAAAGCTCTTTTGCCGAAGTAAATGCACTCAATGGAGGAAATGTCACTCTAGCAGGAACGGAGATCGTGAAAGAAATCGATAACCACGCTGAATCTCCTTTAGTGTACATTAATAAGATTCGACAATTACTTTCCCTATTAGAGATGCTGAATATTAGACAAAGAAAAATGGAGTATTGACAATCACACCCAAAAAAGTCCTTTCCAAAGACAGAATACTAATATCCCGGCTCCTAGCCTAAAAATTCAACCACCCTTTAAGATCAATTTTAACGCCTAATGAAAGACGTCATTCGTCATCAGAATTGACTGTTTTACTTTCCATCTGTCGCTTCTTCTTCTTCTTTTTTCTAGAAGACCTTGGATCCTTATCACGACTGGGGCTAGACCGAGAAGACGAATGAGTCTCCGAGACGTTGGGAACCTCGGAGGCACACTCTTCGTCTGAGGGTATGGTATACCTTCTCCGCTTTCGGCGTTCACCTCCTACCGGGCTCGAAAGAGGTGCTGCATCCATTTTTGGCGGATGAAGATTGTTAGGTAAAGATTTCAAAATGTCAATTTCAGTAAGCTTGTCAAGGGGCAGACGCATTAGATCTTCTTTGACCTTCTCAAGAGCCTCTAATCGACCAACAGCATCCGCGATATCTCTCTTGGTCGACTGAGTCACCTCGTCAAATCTTTGACTGAGAGTCTCTAGTTGCTTCGTAGTAGCTTTCTCAGATTCATGAATGCGGTCAAGTAGAGACGTCACTGTCGTGACGTTCGCTTCCCTAATTTTATCCTCCACGCCCTTAATCTTCTCTTCCATATCTTTGGGAGACCCATTGACACTTGTATCTTTTAGACCAGATACTTTCTTTGCCAGGGATTCAATCTCATTGTTCAACCGGTCACGCTCATGCTTCATATCCTGCAGGAACGCTTGTCTCTCGACTTCCCGATTTCTAATGTCTTGATTGACCTTTTCTGTATGTTCATTGAATCTGCTCATTAAGGAGTTAAGCTGATCGTGAGAAAGTTTTATATCATGTATCATCAGCGGTAAATCGGTTTGGACCCGTGTCCATAAAGTAGAGTATTGACGGCTGAGAATATCGATATCACGGCCAACTTTTTGCATGTTTGACGACTGTAATTGTCGATCCTTCTCAAGGTGATTTGCGAGAGATGATACTGATTGCGTCGTCCTTTCGAGCTGAGCTGGTAGAGAAGCAATGTTTGGGACGTTTACCTGCTCCATCTGCACCTTTAGATAATTGATCTGATCCATGACAGCTGGTAGTGACAAAGGATATGCTTCCTGTATCAGCGTGATCATATTCCTAGCGAGTGTCTCGGTCGAGAGGTGGTTGTACCGCTCCTCCAGAGAGCGGAGACCGACGTCAAGTGTGGCTTGTCGCTTGCCAATATCTTCCATTAAAGATTCAAGCAATGTGGAAAGTTGGTCGACCCTTTTCCGGAGGTCCTGGTCCGTTACTAGATTCTTTAGAGTCTCTGAATGTTCCTTTAATGTTTTCTCTAACGACTCCATGTCTTTGAAGTGCATATCGTCTTTAGTCGCCATCACAGAAAGCAATGCCGAGTGCTGCTGAGTAAGTTGTGCAACATCCGTTCTAAGAGCGGCCACCTCTGACCGCCGACCCTGAGCCTGCTCTAACTGCTGTACTCGTAATTGGATTTCCCTAAAAGGTTTTGAGAGTGCCTTTATTTCTTCCCTCACATCATCGTTATCGTTGAGCTTCAGAGCTGCGATAGTATTTGCCCCTGACGCATTCTCCAGAATAACAAGACGTTTGCTAATATCATCCAGTTGATGATGAGCACTATTCGTTCGGTCAATGACACTATCGAGCTTTCCGACAGCAGAAGTGGTACCCTGTAACACGGATATCTGTTCTTTGAGCTTGGGGATATTCTCAAGTGCGGCCCTATGTACTTCAGTCGCAGTCTTTAGTTGCTCAATTTGCTCGCTGAGATGTCTATGTTCATCTTGCCCACTAGGCATTGACTGTAGCTGAGAGGCTAACGAGGCGAGCTTCTGTTCCATAGCCTGTATTCCTTGACGAAGACTCGATGACTGTTCCTCTGTGGTCTTCATGTCAGCCTTTCCAGCTAGTGCTTCACATGTCTGAAAAAGTCTGTTCTGGAACTCCTTGATCTCTTTAGAATGATAAGCAAGGAAATTAGAATGACTTTTGGTAGCATTCTCGAGTATGTCAATCCTTGCTTGTAGAGATAGAAGCCTCTCATCCAAAGGTTTGTGAGTCTCTTGCTGTCCTTTCAACGTCTCTAGTTCTTTGCGGGCATTCGATGCAATCGACTGCGCTTCAAGTGCAGACTTCTGGGCACTTGCAGCCTCAGCACTGATCTCGCGTAACTTTGTCTCCACATCGGAATCATGCCTGTTCGACATGCTTGAACGGAAGAGAGATGCAACGCTATGCTCCAATTCATCTCGAAGAATTTTATGCTCCCGCAGCTTCTCTTCAATGCGCCCGATGTCATCCCGGTCATCTTTCCTCCACTGCTGAAAAGTGGTAATCGTTGATGGGAAGTTCGAATGGTTCTTCGCCCTCTTGTAGGTACTTTCGGTGACTTCAATCTTTTTCTTTAGATTAGCCTGGTCGGCTACAGACTGTGCGAGAGCAATGATGTTTTCCGTGAAGCTGCCGAGGGATCGAGCAAATGTTTCGCCGGAAGAGGGTCCTGGTCCTTCTGAGACTGATTGATCTGGAGATTGTACAGAGGCCTGGTTCATGGCCGGATTACTGGGTCCGGGAGTGTCATTGTGAGATTGCTCTTTAATATCCGAAGTCGTAGTACTCATCCGACGCTGGAGGCGTGGGTCCCGAGAAGGCGCACGTGGAGCATTCACAGTGTCATTAGCTCCAGTCTGATCCATCTTCCTGAAGTTTCTTCCCAGTTCGTTTAGGCAAAGTTTGGGAGAGAATTGAGGCAGCTGATGAAGTACAAGACACAGGTATGATAAGACTCAGACAGCGATCTTATACATGAGAATTAGTATCCCAGTAGCCCAAGTGAGGGGCCAGTGAAGGACGCGTAAGGTAGGAATCAAAACATTAGACTCCGATAATATTGCGCTGAATCCAAGCGGCTGGAAGGAGACAGACAATGTTCGATACCAAAGCGAGGTAAAACCGAGAGCAAGCTGACGCTCTGGTATAGGACACCGAGTAAAACAGTATTGAAAGATTAGCATTCGATCAACAAAGTCAGAAAGCCAGGGTAAGATGATCAACAAAAGAGTTCACACGGGTTCACGTCGCTGCTGCGGTGACGCTTAAGGAGATGCAGGGAACAAAATACTGGATTCTGCCGGGCGGTCGGGAAGACGGTGTGCAGCCAGACATCGCGTCTCTTCACCTGAGAGCTCTGAACAGCGGATCTCTTAGATTAAGCCAGTGACTCTTCACTACACGCGCTGTTAACTGTGGTTGAAAAAGGAGGTCACCAGGCTGCTGTGATTCTTGTTTCACCATGGCTGCTGTGAGTGACTCCATCAGATTCTCTCCAAACCATCTCGACTAACCATAAATCTAGCCAATCTCCACCGTCGCAGAGAGCAAGGAGCTCAGAGGGCTGAATCTCGTCGCCGCTCACTCTCATATTAGGGGTCTTGGTGTCGATCCAGACACTCTACAGCCTCGAGCATCCTCTCAAGGATTGGTTGGTCAAGAGAAAGCGCGAAAGGCAGCCGCCGTGATCCTGCAGATGGTCAAGGAGGGAAAGATTGCCGGCCGTGCAGTTTTGATCGCAGGGCCTCCCAGCACCGGAAAGACCGCCATCGCCATGGGTATGGCACAATCCCTTGGATCTGACGTTCCTTTCACCATGCTGGCCTCATCCGAGATCTTCTCGCTGGAGATGTCGAAAACCGAAGCGCTTACACAGGCATTCCGCAAATCCATCGGAGTGAGGATTAAGGAGGAAAGCGAGATCATTGAAGGAGAGGTTGTCGAGATCCAGATCGACAGGAGTGTCACAGGAGTGCGTTATCTGCTATGTTAGATACTTTGAGACGCTTCAACATTACTGACTGTTACTGGTATAGGGCAACAAACAAGGAAAGCTCACGATTAAGACCACGGATATGGAGACGATTTATGATATGGGAACCAAGATGATCGATTCGATGACTAAGGAGCGTGTGATGGCTGGAGATGTTATTTCTATCGACAAATCGTCAGGGAAAATTACCAAGCTCGGTCGTTCTTACGCGCGCTCGCGCGACTACGATGCTATGGGCCCCGACACTAAGTTTGTTCAGTGTCCCGACGGTGAACTGCAGGTCCGCAAGGAAATCGTCCATACGGTGAGCCTCCACGAGATCGACGTGATCAACTCTCGTACTCAGGGCTTCCTCGCCCTTTTCTCCGGCGACACTGGCGAGATTAGGAGCGAGGTCCGGGATCAGATCAACACTAAGGTCGCAGAGTGGAAGGAAGAGGGCAAGGCTGAGATCATCCCCGGCGTCTTGTTCATCGATGAGGTCCATATGCTCGACATCGAGTGCTTCTCGTATATCAACCGTGCTCTCGAGGCAGAATTGGCGCCCATTGTCATCATGGCCAGCAACCGTGGAAACACTCGTATCAGAGGAACGTCATATCGATCGCCGCACGGGCTTCCGCTCGACTTCTTGGACCGTGTTGTTATCGTCAGCACACAGCCGTACGCGAGCGATGAGATCAGACAGATCCTGGCGATCCGTGCCCAGGAAGAGGAGATCGACTTGTCTCCTGACGCTCTTGCACTCTTGACAAAGATCGGACAGGAGTCCGGCCTCAGATATGCCAGCAACATCATTACTACCTCGCATCTGCTGAGCCAGAAGCGGAAAGCCAAGGAGGTCAGCATTGACGACGTTCAGCGCAGCTACCGCCTGTTCTACGACCCCAACCGCAGTGTCAAGTTTGTGAACGAGTTCGAGAAGCGGTTTATTGGTGAAGAAGGCAGCGTCAGCTTCTCCTACGCCAATGGCGATGCAATGGAGATTTCGTAATGCTCCAGAGCATGCTGTTCCTTTCCCTGATTAGGGTCTATTCTTTTATGGAGAATTGGGGTGGATGTTGTCTGGACATGGAAAAGTAGCACTATCTGTTTTGTTCCCATACCACGTTATGTACGATAAGGCCGGCGCTTGTTCAGGGCTCGTCAGCAGGGTAATTTGATTATGGTTTTAGATTTCCCATTATGTACACTTCCATCAGTCCACGAGAATACAAAATAACTGTGAACATGGCAATAAGACGTTCCATGATATGAACCGAACAGAGGATAGGAAAAAGGAATCATGATTCACAGGCGTGATTTTCATGAAGAAGAAAACAAATAGGCTCGTCCAGAATGTCAACAGATATGTCTATGAGAAATCAACCACACGACTCCAATCGCCAGTGTCGCCCGCTCTGCGGAACTCGACCCCCTCTCCGAAATAACCAGCTTCATTCCACGAGCGCATCATGGCACTGTCGTAAGGCCCATGTGTCTCGCCTCCATCGCGGGCGTCCGACCAGCGGTACTCCCACATCGTGGGGCTTGACTCTGCTCCTTCACTCGGAGCCTTCTGTTCTGTCGGATCGATCCATTCCTCGCCTGTCTCTCGTCGGAATTGCCTGGTTAGAAATTCGCGCTCCGCATCGTAGATATCCGTTTGACCTCGTGTGAGGAGCATATCTGCCGCTCCGGTCACGGCTTCTATGGTCTGTTTCCGCGCAACCAAGGCCGGGTCTTCCTCGGTCATCTCGACGTCTTCAGATGCGCCGCCGTTGAGTTTCGAACGGTTCTTATTCTTCTGTTTGGTCTGCCACTTGGGTTTCTTCTGAATACCCTTACCTAGTCGTGCGAGGGCTTCTAGGACCGTCTCTCCTCGTTGCATGTTCGTGATGAGAGTCCGAAGTAGATCCGCGGTTAGAACACTGTCCTCTGCCCTCTCGCGAGCCTTGCGTTCTGCATCTCGCTTCTCTGCGGCTTCCTTTGCCTTTCTGATATCCTTCTTCGAGACGCCTTCTAACCAGGTATCGTAAACGGCGTCCGGGTCGACTGCTTTCCGCACATAGTTTCCCTGTTCGTCGAAGCGGCCCTCTTCCTGCTCAGCACGCATATTGAATGCATCTAAGAGCGGTGCATGTGTCTTCTTAGCACCAGCGCCAAGTTCCTTGTCAATGTCACCTGTAATCTTCGCACGTTCTTCGTCGGGAACGTCGCTCTCCTCCGAACTAAGTTCTTCCACGTCGACCGCATCTGCACCTTTTCTGAGATCTGCATGTAGTCTGCCTCCTCCCTTTGACGATGATACCTGGCCCTCGATCTCATCATCTCGTAAGAATCTCACGGTTTTCTTGTTCTTTCGAAGCGCCTCGTCCGCATCGATCTCCTCCGCGCCAAAATCCTCCTGTAGCTCCGCGAACATGTCGTCGTCCTCGGCATCATGCTTTGCCCTGCTACGCTTTGCCTTCGCTTCGATCCGCGCGGAGAATCCCTCGTTTTCGCTATCTGAATCGTATCCGTCGATGTTGACTGCGCCGCGGCGCACTTGTTGTCCGCGATGACCGATTTCGTCTGCATCGAGGACAGCGTCTTCTTCTAGCTCATCGGGTGCAAGTGCGGATGGGTTCCGGACATCGAATCGCGGCTTTTTCAGGTTGATATGGACGTCTGGATCATCAGGGTCATGCGTGTGAGTGCGGGCAAAGTCCTCGCCCGCCCGCTTGGGGCGCCCCAGAGAGGCGGACATTGGCTTATGCCGACAAGGCGGTAGTTTTTCACGGTAGACTGAAGTAAAATGAAGTAATGTATTGCCTCGTCGAAGTAGAGTCTCAGTCATATGCAACTTGGTTTGTCTGTTAAGCTCTTTGGCGGCGGTTGTCGCGAATCGTCTTTCAGTCCGGGGTCGGGGCGGAAAATCGTAGGCGGAGAGACTTGCGTCACTGGAGCTCCCGCAACTGAACCATCTCCGCACAGCTCAACGGTGGCCAGAATATCAAATCGCAACTTGGTATATACTTTCGACTTTCCTAGTTATTTGAGGAGGCTATTCACTTTAAATCTCATACGGAAGAGATCTCGCAACCTCTTTCCCCTCAGTCCTCTCTCCCGTCACATCGCCCGCTTAGCCAAGATCCCCGCCATACGGAGGTCCCTCGCCAACCTTCTTACAGATTTACCAAGATGGTGAGCGGATATCATTGACTATCTTCGTCAGTATACATGTCTGATATCTCTTATTCAGTTCCGCTCAGATTTCTGGGAGGAAGACCCCATGGAGGGGGTCATGAATTCTTCCATGTTCCACCGCGGCGGTCCTACTCGTCGCTTCGATGAATACTACCGCTGCTACCCTGTAGCCATGCTACCTGGCCCAGAAAGAGAGAATGTGAATCACGGTGGAAAGGTTATCATGCCACCTAGCGCGCTGGATAAGCTGACTCGGTTGCACATCACCTACCCGATGCTCTTCGAGTTGCACAATGGAGCAAAAGAGAGGATGACACACGCCGGTGTGCTGGAGTTTATCGCGGAAGAAGGAAAGATTTATCTGCCATTTTGGGTAAGATCACATGTTGCGGCCTCTCTATGTCACTAATATCTGTATCGTGCTGATGAGGTTGGGATAAAAGATTATGCAGACTCTCCTCCTCGAACCGGGTGATCTTGTTCAAATCAAGTCAACAGACCTACCCCCCGGTCAGTTTATCAAGCTTCAGGCTCAGTCTACCTCTTTCCTCGATATCAGTGATCCCAAAGCGGTTTTGGAAAACGTCTTCCGCAATTTCTCGTGCCTCACCAAGGGCGACGTCTTCACGTTCCATTACAATGACCAGGTGTACGAAATGGCGGTTTTGGAGGCTAAGCCGGCAAATGAGAAGAATGCTATCTCTGTTCTGGAGACAGATTTAGAAGTGGACTTCGCACCCCCTGTGGGCTACGAAGAACCCAAGGTCCCTAGTGGCGTAAGTACTCCTCGGAGCGTGGCTGGTGGAAAAATCCCCCCAGGAGGCATGCTTCACTCTCACGGCACTATGGCGCAAGCTATCAACTATGCCGCCATTGCTCCAGAATCCACGGACGCGAACAACGGCGCCAAAGCGGTATCATCAAATTTCCTTCTGGGAGGACAGCGGTTGAACGCAAAGAAAGGAAGTAAGGCACCGACGCCTCAGCCTACCACTCCCGTTCCAGGAACAGCGAAGCCACAACTCCCGCCTCCCACGCGGAGAACGAACGGACCACAACCGTTGCGACTACCTCCGAATCAACTCTTCTTTGGCTACGCTATCAAGCCCGTGAAAAAGCGAGATGAGCAGGGTAGGGTCGTGGATGAAGATAAACCGAAGTTCCAGGGAGCTGGACAGACGCTACGCCAGAAGAAGAAGGCTGTCAGCGGCGCCGGTACCCCTGCCTCGGGCAGCGATGCAGAGAGCCACAAGGGAAAGGATTCGAAAGGCAAGGACACCGGTCGTTCCCTGGGAGGCTCACGATCTCTGAGGTAGTGGTCTTTCAATCTGGATTTTTATAGAAACTTTATCACCGGTAACAGTGGCTATGGATGGTGCCTGATGACTTTTATTCGTTGAAACGATACTAATCAGCTGGCGCTGTATATGTTTACGAAGCATAGCGGTTCGGGCTTGGCGCATAAAGGTATTTTGATTTTCTGATGTTTTGCTAGTAAGATAGAAACTATACATGGGTTTTCTACGCAATTCTTCGGGAATCCAATCATCTCTGTATGAAGAACTATTCTGGCAGTGGATCTGTTATCCATAACAGAAACTGGAATAGCATCCCAGCATAAAGATCACATCACATTGTATCCACTCTCTGTAACTCCAGGCCCCGAAATATCATGGTAAAGATCAGGCCATAGCAGCCCTCACACTCAATAGTAAAAAAGAAATCTCCATAGCTTATCTTAAGCCAGTTCTCTCTTCGCTTCGACCAGAACATCGTCCACCCAATTGGCACAGTTCCGTGCTGGTGGATCAGGCTTCCTTTCCATCAATACTCTCGGATCATAAGGCGGAGGATGCTTTGCCACAATATCTTCAAAACGATCAAGCTTCGACCTTGGAATTTGAAATTGAAACGTTGAGTCCTTATAACCGTCGATAGCTCCGAATCGATGCCCTGGCTTTCGTTCGTAGGTCATACCCATACCAACGGTTCCTTTGACATGATAGAACCGCCAAGCTAATTGGTGACTGTTCTGAGCGGGGACTAATGCGATAGCTTCGTGGTCGGGGCTGCCTTGTTGCTGTTTGAAGCGAACTCGGTAGACGTTGGTTTCGGAGAACATGGCAATTAGCAGTTTTGAAGATATCGAGGGTAGTCAGTGATGTGGAAGGTATGTTTATGATTTGAAGGTATTATATTATATCGGAACTCCATACCACTCGACCAAAAAGGAGAACTCCTCTTTGGTCTCCCCGGGTCTAATATATTCAGGGGCTGCGTAGTTGACCTGCCTAGGACTTTTGAGGTATGAACCTGCCGACTATCACAGCTTTATCTTTCGAGGGGCCGCCCAACAGAGTAGTCACTGTCTAGTTGGCGGTAGTTTCAGTTAACTGGACTTCAACAACAAGTTTCGAGTTATCGCAGATCCAATTTTAGATCAGCTTTCTGGACCGGTGCGGTAACGACCGCGATCAACCACTAAAAGTCGAGCAACTGTTATAAGCTTTCTAGGACTATCTTGTCAATTCGGCTGCCGCTTGACCTACTGAAATCATGGAAATCTCTGTCGATCTACCCTATTATGCGCCAGATATCCCGACCCCCTCCCAACGACGACGGAAATCGCCAGCGCAGAAGACATATCCCTCGTTTATGGAGAGCGGCGGATTGTCAAGGTTGGGCAACAATTCGTGGTAAAATATGGCAAGGTTGTGGACCTTACTGAGGGTGAACAAGATATTTATTCAACGTATGACAAGTATCCCTGTTCCTCGCATCTATGCTCTCTACTCTGACTTGGACACTGGGGATAACTATATCATCATGGAACATATCTCTGGTGACACACTTACATCGATGTGACCGGGTTTGGCTCCAGAAGAGAAGAAATACATCACTTCGACACTTAGAGGTTATTATAATGAATTACGGCAGCTACAGCCACCTGGTTACTTTGGGAGCCTGGGAATACGACGTCTTCTTGGTGAGATCTTTGGATTGTGGACCCGGAACCAACGGTCAATGGTCCATTTGATACCGAAGAGGCACTCAATGAAGCAATGGCACTGAAATACACCTATGACGGCCGGCTACGGTATAGGGCAGACTTTTATCGGCAGTGCCTTCCTCGTCTATTCAATGGCCATAGACCAACTTTCACGCATGGTGACTGCCAGAGGAAAAATATCATGATTGGAAGGAAGGCTCAAAACGCATCACCCAATGGCGATACTTTTGACATTGCCATTATTGATTGGGAGAAATCAGGCTGGTACCCTTCCTACTGGGAATATCGTTTGGCTGTCTGCGCATTGCGATGGGACAATGGGTGCCTGTGGATTCAAGAGATACTAGATCCTTATGTCCCTGAGGCCGCATGGCTGCAAACGCTACTGCTGGAATTATGGTCATAAGCAGTAATGGGGCTTGCCATAATACGTCCGTGTTCGTAGCTATAGCATCGTCCATTTGTTTCCCTAGGACACACAGTCCCTAGATTCAAACTGCTGGTTGAGCCTAGACACGTCAATAGTCGTAAGTAAAGAATAGATGAGATGCAACCTACCTCTGCACTTCAGCCGCATCTCAACGGACTATTTTGCCGTAAGAGTCATCAAAAATTGTGGAAGAATCCAGATGGTGTAGTCGATGGACAGGCAACTCTTCTTAGTTAGCCCTTGAGAACGAGAAAGCTCTTAACTTACCCCTCTTTATAGCGCAACTGACCAACGTTGCGTGGGATATCAAGGCATAGGCCGGAGGCCTTAAGTTCACATAGTTCCTCTGACCTCCCTCAGTCAAGCGTCTCGTATTTTCATGGATGAATAAATCCATCTTTAATTCCCATGGTCCTCCGCAACTAGTGTTCTTTGGATGCTAGGGTTGTAGAATGTCCTATAAAGTTCTTTCTGGAAGGCTAACAATAGTCACGATCTACATTGGTCTCGCGTCCCAGCACTGACTGTTGCGAGTCTGGTCGCTACGGCCATTGTTTCGGCATCGTTGCTAGTCGCATTCGAAAAAGTGTGTTAAGGTGACTGTTGAAGATTAATGGTTATCTCGTTTTTAGCACCAGTGGACTGCTTCTAGTCGATAACCGCAACCGCACAAAGAGTCTCCCCAAACATGGCAATATACACCAGGCTACTTGGGTCAAAGCATTTGAGTCACCGGCTCATTCTGCCGGACAAGACCCAAATCTGAGATACTGATCACTATTGACTTAGACCTCGAGTTACGGTCGGAGGAATGGCTCAAAAAATGTGATGTGCCACGATACGCACCTCTTTGGCTCAGGCAAGCAGGTAGCTAAGCGGAATCCCAGCGGCATTCTAGTAGCAAGTGACTTGAATATTTCAAGCATAGGATTACAGCTGAGTATGGGATCCGAGAAATCTGAGATGATGTGAAACAATACAAGACTTTTTGCTCCTTTTCCTTCCTTTGCTGTACAGTGCCAATAGCCATTGGAAGATTGATTCCTCGGTCCATGTCTTCGGGATTCAGTGTCCGTGTATTCATTACATTGACCTTGATAATTCGCACATGATGAAAAATCGGAATTTATCTTTGAAGAGTAAACAGTTGATTACTGGCAACCCAAATGCTGGATGCTTGGACAAGACTGCCTAGTAGCACGAGAGATATCTTACACTTTGAACGATAAACGATTTCTCGCCCATCCAGATATCCCACACCGGCTATGGAAATTGTTAGGTTGCAGCAACCGAACGAGAGAAACACTCTCTTCAAGCATCCATTACCTTTTCTGTTCAAGTTCTGTGGGTGCAGTTCAGGCCAAGGGACATACATCGTCATGGAGGAGGACGATCGCCGACGGATGCTCGAAGTCGTCGATTGGTACGAGAGACGGGAAGGTGAAGAGGCCTAACTCTCTTAGATAGAGGCGTTGAGTAGGTTAATTTCCAGAGGAGCCAGACTGTGTCAACCCTATCATGACTATCGTCGTGATACAATCCTAAATCACAAAAGAAGATCTGATGTCAATTGGGCTGGCTAAGACTATCTGAGATAGGATGATGACTGGAGCCTGTGGATCCGAGAGATAATAGATCTTTATGTTGTCGAGGCTTCATGGCTGTGACGGGCTAGGCCCGTGGTAGGTTTTGGTAACTCGCAACCAACTACCATACCTCTTACCACTGCTACTTCACTATATAGTTCGGGGATAGAACTGACCTGGCGGTCAGTTCAATTTGTCACAATTACAGCGTGGTCGCTTTGTCTTCCCTAATAGCCACAATACTCATTCCTAGGTGTGCAGTAAAAATTAGTCGGGTCTTTTCAATGATCTGCGACGTCCAAAATAGAGATGTCCAGATAAAATGGAACGACAGTTAAAGCCCAATGAATTGGGCAAGAGATCTTAATTTCGCCAAGAAAAAAAGTCCACAAAATGACCAATTCAATCTTTTCATTACCGATCTTCATCGTAGGAGCTTCTTATTGGATCTGTATCCTAAGGAAATTAAGGTTAACTTGGTAACGCCTCGTCTTGTCTGTCTGGCCCATTCCGGACACTTAAAAAGGCGGTAATAAAATTCAAGCTTCTGCATCTAAAGCTGTTTCTATCGTGAAAGCGAGCCCCGGACCTTGCCGTTGGCCAATGCATCCAGTGGGAGTCATGAAGCTGTTTTGATTGATTCATGGAGTGCCCCACACACTAACTTTTATAGGGCCACTAGCTCTGAAAGATCCATTTATAGCAAAGCCCTATAATGGACTTCCACAGTACAACCTGGACCGATGGAAGAGATTAACTAATAACCAAACAGAGGGAGAGAGAGAAAATGGGATCATATCGAAAGAACCAGTTGACTGCCAAAAAATGCTATTACTGTCACGAGCATGTTCTTAAAAGAGACCAAACCTATATCCCATAGCCCACACTACAGACTCATCACAAGGTGATAAATCCCATCGGTAATAGATTTGTGCCCCATAGTTTTCGGGTGCAATACCTTCGCCAAATCCGTGGGTACCATCACGTACTCATCCCCTGGTGCGGTCACGGATGCTTCTCCAAGTGGGCTCCCATTGTGCAGTGCGGCCGAGTACTCACAGATCAGGTCCGTCCAGATGTCTGCACCGGTTGTCTGGCAAGTCTGCCAGTAAGTTGACACGTCCACCCACAATCGGCGGACGGCTCAACCACTGTTCCATCGGCCAGTGCATCAGCGCCGGCCATCACAAAGAACCAGCTGTCGCGATAATCCTTGTTTGGCTCGCAGAAGCGGTGGCCTTCAAACAACCGGTCCGTATCGAGATACTTGATGTTATAGTCGATGTTGTAGTTACCACTGAAGCTTCGCCCAGCGATCTGAATGGCGTCCTGGATCACCCCGTTTAACGTCACCACGAGCGAATTCAGATCCTGCCGCAGCTTCTGTTTTAAATAGCCCCCGAAGAAGAAATAACTATTGTGGCAGGCATCGTCCTTGTCGTAGAAAAACTGTATATACCCGGTCACGACCAGGAGAAACCCGTGGTTGGCAGGTTGTCGTCCCGCCATGGCGTCGAGCAGGATATTACCATACAACGTGACTAATTTTTTTTTTTGAAAGCAGGGTCAACCAGCATAGAGGCAGCTTTGGCCATGGTAACGTTACATTTATCTTTATCCCACCAGAGGAGACAATGGTATGCAATGTCACCAAATCCAAGGTCGTTGCCGCCGATCGAAAGTGTTCCCCAGCCACTCGTCTGGTAGTAGCCCACATCACGGATCCAGTTGATTTGGGGCCGTCTGCCGTTGGAGTTCTCATTCTCCATATTGTTTATAACTGCCCCGGAGCAAGCTGGGAAACGAAGCTCTGCACCTTGCAATGCAGGACCCGCACTTAGAAGTTGATAGTGGTATGATCCTTCGCAGCGGTGACAGTCGTCTGCTTGCTCACTGTTGTCGAACTTGTCTCTGATCCAGCGACAGTGGGAACCGATCCCAGCAGCGTACGAGTCTCCATATGATATATAATTGTGAGAAATGGGCCATAGCGGCCATGCCAACGTCAGAGTCGGCAGCTTCGGGTCGATTAAGGCATCCTGGTCATCTAGGGCCCCTCCCGGACACGTGTTGAATCATGTATACGCCTTTAATCCTCTTAGTCAAAAGACAATATATGGCTGAAGAAGCTTACAATGTTGGTCCGCGGGATGATCTGATGGTAATCAGCACGGCCCAAACCTCCAAGATTGGGAAAGTGCATGTTGGCCTGCAGCCAGTCAGTCCATCAATCGCACTTTCAAGATGATGCAGGACGGAAGCGTTACACCACGATCGGCGCCTTGATATCGTGCGCCTTCCAAGGCAGTCCATCGGAATGTAGAACCGCCAACTAGAGTGCCGTCAGGCACTTGGCCTTCGTTTTTCCAGACCTACTGAAAGTCTCAGTGTAATGCTTTTCGGACCATCTGAAATATTTACCAAGGTATCTCCATTAAACTTGTCCACCCATAGGAAGTCAAGGAGGCCATCTCCTGGTCCCAGAGTCAGTCAGATAAACAGACAAAATCAAGAAGCCTGGGGGATTACCGTCCACATCAGCCCACTTGTGATCTTATAATCAAGTTAGCAAAATAAGTTGCATCAGTGGCGATGGGATATTCAACTTACTTGCCCCGTCGTAGCCCTCGGAATGTTTGACTTGGCCCACATCTTTGAAATTATTCTCCCCGTTGTTTAGAGCCCCTGTCGTGCGACCATCTTTCCTGCAACGGGGAAAAGGCCGTGTTAGAGAATAACAAAAAAAAAACATATACACATACACCGTGGTCGCAATATACTCACTCCACACAGAGATAGTCGGCACGGCCATCGCCACTGTTGGAGAACGTTAGTCTTGCACTAGAGGACTAGACGGGATATATACTTAATATCGTGGAACCGGAGCCCTATATCGTAGAGCCCAACACCCCAGCCCTCAGTGCAACTAGCACTCCCGGTAATAACTCCGCGTTTATCCCAGGACATGCTTCCAGAAGAAGAATCCCACTTGTTAATCCACACCTCCGCTGCGCCGGTAGCTCGATTCGCCAGCCACAGATCGCGCTGATTGACACCATTAGATCAATACTGTGCACACCATTTAGGGAAAGCTAGTGTACCTTTCCATCTCCATCAAAGTCAGCGAGGTGAACTGCTTTACGTTCCACTCCCGCGTCAAAAATCTTCGGGCCCTTGGGATCCCAAAACGGTGGGTTGTGAATGTTACCGTACAGATAGCCAACCCCATCGGGGGAGGTAGGTGCGCCCTCCCTCCGTTACCAATAACAAACAAGATACCTGGCAGCGCCAACGCCGGAGAATGGTGCTAAACAAAAGCAATTACGGAGGTCAACCAAGTAATGGCAAGTAGGAAGTGTCCGGCTTCCAGCAAAAATTCAACATTGGGTTATGTTCCAAGTTGGTAGCCCGCAGACCAACCCTAGGTCATTGACTAAAACAATCAAGATCCCGACCTATTCTTGGCCCCAACGATGACGGGGACATCATAGTCTCATTCCTATCTTTGATCAAATCGCAGATTTTTCCTGCACTCAGTATAGCTAACTCTTTGGGTCAATTTGTTTCCATGCCTCAATATTATTCTATTCCCCTAGTCCCTCGAACATGTTAAGCTTTTGTATGTTTATACCTGATCAACAAAGATGTCATAATTTTCGGGAGTATTTATAAGGAGTATCCAAGGTGAATCATCTAATTTTCTTCAATCGGATAGCATCCGAGCCTCCGAACAGGCACCGCCTTTGAACTGGCAACAGGGGACCGGACCATGTTTTTAGTTCTCAAATCCTGAAGCTAGAATGAGGCTAAAAGATGAACAACAACGCCATTGAAACGATTGCGCACGAGCCTAGGGGCGCCACTCCCTCTCGCTATCATCCGTGACTACTCCGTACAGGTCAACCCACCTCGCGGAGGTAGGGATGGTGAAATACTGGCTTTAAGAAAGTTTCATGAAATACCGAAATTTTCACCTTTTCTTTGCCTTCCGAATTTCAAAGGCACTGACCACCTCCCGGGTGTCATTAGACGAGCCAGTGAAGGTTTTAAGAACAAGATTTTGAAAGATATTTTCAGCCTGATATTTCAGACGCTCGAAAGCCTCAAAATTTCATCCAGATTTTCTTTGCGAAATTCGCAAGCTAAAACTTCATGAACTTTTGAAATTTAAATACCACCCCTACGCGGAGGTATCTATACGAGATCTTTGGCTTGGCAGTTTTTTGGTACGTGCGGTGCGTGGTTCGCTTATTTTGGGAGGTTTCATGACCTGCAGCCCCCTGTCACCCCTGTCTAATTTAATTATGGTGATATTTCTATCAAACCTACGTCGTCGTATTGGCAAACGTATTTTCTGCCGCAGCAGACCCTCGAAAATCATCCCGGCTCCCCAAATCACTCACTTGCTACATAGGAGTTGCATTTGTTTTTTTTTCTGGGTTCCCAGTGATATAACCGTTGCCACAGTGGAAGCATCACTCGTATTGAATAAGAACCCTTTCGTTTTCCTGAGTGCCTAGACAGGATCAAGACACCTGTAACCTACAAGGCTTTTTCCCAGCAGACATCGATATGGCCATTCATACGGGGAGATTGACTCCTGAGTAAGTCTTGACTGGTCACCACTTTCCCTGTTCTCTATCTAAAGAAAGTGATATAAAGATCCCTATTAGAAGCACCAATATGCAGCCACCCCGTCCCAAACGCCTCCGGGACTCTTGTGGTGTATATACAGTGCACATATTGTTTTTGATCACACAGTGAGGGAAGAGAGATCCGCGTCAGTGACACCAATTCACGGCGATCCTGGCCCATCACTGACAGCCCTCATGCTAGTTCCCCCAGGTGGCTCGGCCATAGTGATCAGTTGCTGTGGCTGGAGGTCATGGAGAATGGCCATACCAGGTTCGTTATTGGTAGCGCTCGTCTTCGTGGCACTCCGTATACCGTGGGAACTGTTTCTGGGCCAGTGTGGAACCTCAAAGCTGGATCTGTCGCATTGAGAGAGGACTGTGACGATGACTTGTCGTTCGCAGTTGTCGGCAAATCAAATCCAGATGGCACGCTTTCCAATCCCCTTCAGAGAAAAGAATCTCCCAGCACCGGGTGTTTACACACCACACTCCCCGGGCAGGACGCGGACTTTCCCAAGAATGTGATTTGGTTTGGAGGCCTCGTGCGCCCATCAGATACTCCAGACGGTCAATATACAATGACCAGGATTACGAATTTGATGACATATTTCCAACTCGGAGATGTTGAGTTGTATGTTTCAGATGACGACGGAGACTGTCGAAACTTTTTCATGAACACCTACTATATTGTCTTTGTCGCGAAAGACCCTGAATGCAATGGATCGACGCATACGGCCTCCTTGTGCTATGTGTGCCCGATGTTCACTTGGAATGGGTGGCCTCTACCTGATAGCTACTACCATGCGTTCAGACATCGCGGCTTAGGAGGCACTATCTCCTCTCCCGCTATGCATCCTCGCGGGACCCCGGTATTCTTGTCCAAAAGGCAAGACGGATACGCTGCCGACAAGAATCGAATTGTAGTCGTTTCAAATATCCATACAGGTGAATGCAAAGAAATCTTTGAGTCCGCCGATGGCAAGGGACAGTGGGATCTCAGCCCGTCGGTGGTCTCGTATGCCTCCGACGGATCTCTGTTGATTCAGGTAGACGAAAAGGGACAGCGAGTGTTATACCAGCTTAGCCTTAATACCTGGCCGGATGAACCCATTCCAGCGAACTTGAAACGGATTGATGACTTGGTCCCGTTCGGTTCGATTATGGATGTTACACCACTGACAGGCAAATCATCAAAGGTGCTGGTGTCTTGTGACGGCTTTATTCACGATAGAGAATTTGTTATTCAAGATCTAGGGCTCCAAGAGTCACGGATACTATCTCCACTAACTCTCTCTGTCGGAGATTTTGGTCTTTCGAACACCCAGATCGAGCAGATGTGGTTTTCGGGTGCCGAGCGCCAGATACATGCATGGGTGATTAAGCCATCCTACTTCAAGCCAAATCAAAAGTACCCCCTGCTCTACATTATCCATGGCGGTCCACACGCGAGCTGGAAGCAGGGCTGGAGCCGTCGCTGCAATCTCGCGCTTTTCGCCGAACACGGCTATATTGTTGTGGCCCCAGATCTCACAGGAAGTACAGGCTACGGGCAGGACTTCACAGACGCCATCTGGAGTTCGTGGGCTGGACTACCATATGATGATCTGCGACGCGGTTTTGACTATATTTCCCAATCACTCAAGTACGTTGATACTAAGCGTACGATGGCACTCGGTCACGGCTACGGGGGTTATATGGTCAATTGGATCCAAGGCCATGAGCTGGGACGCAAGTTCAAAGCCTTGATAACATACAATGGGGTCTTCAGTATGATGTCCCATCCTAGCAAGTAGTATACAACACCCCATACAACACCCCATTCTGCACGATATGGGCGGAGCGCCCTGGGAAAATCCAGAAGAGTGGAAAAAATGGGATCCAGCACAGGATACTGGGAATTGGAAGACACCGAGCTTGATTATTCACGGCGAACTAGATGACCAGCACCCTGTGTCTGAAAGCTTGGCCGCATTCCATTCCCTTCAGTTGAGGGCCATTGACAGTGTCTTGCTCACATTTCCAGACGAAGGTGATCAAGTTCGGAAACCGGAGAATTTACTACTGTGGTACCGCACTGTGCTTTCCTGGATGAAGCGGCATGCAAAGCAGTAGTCATAAATGTCTGTTAAAATTTGCAAATTGTTCGGTTTGAAAGAGCAAGAGGCTACTTAGAGTTATTTTCCAGTACCAGGGCTTTACCTGGCTTACTATTTCCAAGCTTTTCCTATTCTTTTTCTGTTGTTTGCCTTGCCCGAGGTTTACGTTTCATCGTTATTATTTTTCTTGGTACTCCTACATAATCGTAATCTGAGCAATCAATCTAGTATCTCTAACAGATTTTATGTGGTCCTTTCACCCGGCTCCCTACTGAGCCAGGTTTTCCCCGCTATTCTATAACAACTCCACGTGTATCTTTATATTAGTTTTATAGACTCTGTGACCATGTTCCGTCGCCCCCAAAATTTAAAGTTTATTATCTTTGATTAATAGTATATTATATGAAATATACACTATTTTTAATCTGTCTTCTTTGGTCGCCTGAAATGCTCCGAGGTTCTTCCTGGTGACAGCCACGCAACTAATGTTTGGGAATACAGTGCCCAAAGGCAATAAATTTACATCCCACACTGACTCTATTGGTTTCTTCAGATAAATTGAAGGATTCATCATATTTTGCCTGGAATTTGTACAATCTACAATCAACAGGGCCGTCTAGTCACGTGTGTCAGATCCGTTAGTTGGGCTAAAAAAAATCATCCGAGGCATGGATGGCCTAACTAATATCCCGACGAGATGATGTTTGATACCGGAGATTATATCGTAGAGATGGGAATCTGCTGCACAACAGACTAACACTGACTAGATGAGGAGCTCATAACCGTATGTAGGAGTTGTCATTTGTTATTTGTCATTTTTCTGATTGCCAGGGAAATCCAAAAAATAATCCCAGTGTCTATATAATTGTTCTTGGGCGCGAATCCTTCTCTCCACCCCTTTGACGTTTCTTGTTGATAGCCTTCGGTTGACTGGAATTCAGATATAGAGATCCTCTTGGTGGTTCACCTCATCAGAGCGTTCACAGATACGACCAGCCTCAGCTGTGACGTTTCAGCCAAACCACAGGGCATCCTAGTGTCAATCTCCACTGTTCTTGAATTCGTCATATAGATGGTGACCAAAACATCCGCAGAGAATCCCCTATCGGGCTTTGTGCGTCTTTCTTCCTCGGTTTACCTCAAAGAACCGACTAGCAGATTGGGAAGCGATAATGCTCTTCCGTCCATAATCGTTTTATCCTCTTGGATGAATGCTCCGCCCCGAGTTTTCATCAAGTTCGTCAATGAATACGCCCACCTGGCACCTAGCTCGCGGATTATTTTCATCTTCAACGCCGCGTCGGACTTCTTTCTGGGGGCTGCGGACCACCGCTTGCGCTTGATGCCGGCCGTTGAAGCCATCCGCGCTGCCACGCCTCCCGGTGAACCTGTGTTTTTGCACGTCTTCTCAAATGGCGGTAGCTTTACTACAATGCATCTGCTGAAGGCATATCGTCAAGCCACGGGGTCTTCCTTGGTTATTCCTTCGATGGTTTTCGACAGTGCTCCTGGAAGATCTACTATCCACGGGGGTGCCAAGGCACTCTCCTATGCGCTTCCAACCAACTTCATTTTGAATCGGCTCGGTCTGAGTATTATATATGCCCTTTTAATCGTCACTTGGCTTTACCAGAAAGTCTTCCGAAAGGAAGATTCCGTCAGTCTCGCACGTCAAGCGCTCAACGATCCAGAGCTATTGGGTGTCCCCGATGCTGCCCAGCGAGCAGCTGTAAAGAGAAGGTGCTACATCTATTCGGATTCCGATGAGTTAATCAAGTCAGAAGATGTGGAGGATCATGCCGTCGAAGCTGAGTCGAAGGGCTGGGTTGTCGAGAGGGAAAGGCTCCATGGCTCCCCCCATGTAGCGCACATGAGAACTGATCCCCAGCGGTACTGGACGATCGTTTCAAGGTACTTGCGGCAGGATCTGAATGGTGGGACTCAAATATCAGATCAGTGAACCTGGTGGTGCGATCCAAGTAAAGTTCACTGTGCGTACTCCCGGTGCTATTTCGTTGGATCTAATAACACCCTTACGTTACTATTCCAAATACCATGCGAGAGACTTTTCTTATCTGTTTATTGATTTTGATGAATCGATGATCTACAGTGTTCTGTTGCTAGATAAATTCAACTTGTTAGAGAGACGATCGATAACTGCGTGATCTTGCCATACCTAATAGGAAGGAACCGAAGGCAGTCCTGTTCAAGAGTTTTGCCCACATATTCGCTTTTTTTCTCTAAAATATTAAATCTATAATAAAATTATATCGCTACTAAGCGCGAGTTTTCTTAGCCTCTGAACAGTGCGCCTGTTTATTTTCTGCCCATATGTAGCGTCGGTCTATAAGGACCCAAGGACGAGATATGCGGACGACCCATAGATACTACCCAGTAGATGACCCCGACAAACACAAGGATTGTAAGAAATGGCTTAGCAAATTTCCAGGATTTTCATCACTATTTTCTCCCTATCTTCTCTCTATCTTCTCTACCATCGAATACTTCACAATAACTCCCTCACAATATACCCAATATGAATCTCCAATCCATTAATTTCCAATCCACCAGGTTGCGATTCTGGCCCATGATACGAACCATATTTCGACAACATCAATCAATATTGAAGGAGATCCCACCAGAGATAGTGGGAATAATCCTCACATGTCTCTCGATACCAGACCAAGTCTGCTTTGCACTGAGTTGCAAATATCTTTACACTCAGTTGCATTTATTTCTTCAGGCTCAAGGATATGGCTTCCCCAACTCCTGCGGCCGGAAACACGACTAATTCTGTACTGTGACGTCGAAAAAAGGCCTAGAGCACAGTTACTCTGCCGACTTGAGGATAGCCGTTGGAAATATTGCCATCAATGCTGGAATCTCCACCCGCGCTCTGCATGGCGCTGGCGCCCACAATATTTATGGCCATTTCCTCAAAGGTCAAATCGTTCTGAATGCCAACTACTCCATGGACGACAATGCTGTATGCCGTACGCTGGTGAGGTTGATATTTGTCCCTGCCTCACCATCACATTTCGTGATAAGCTTCACTTGATGGAAACAATGAAATCTATTGAAGAGGAAAATCATAATGGGACCAAATATTATTACAATAATGCCCTCGTATATCACCCGAGCTTTGGTAAACAGATTCTTCGGCACGACTGTGCTATCACTAATCACCGTTTTATAAAAGCTCAAATCAAAACTGGACTTTGGGTAAATTAGGATTCTACGATTTTATATGTGCAAAATCAATATAAATTCGACATCTCGCAAGAAATCTCCTCGCAACCGTTGCTTTCGGGTATAAAAACTCCTTTGATGTGCCCACACAAGGATACCAGGAATTGGCTCAAACAATTCTTAATGAAGCTGGTTCGAGCTTCTCAGGTTGGCACAAAAATCATTATTATCTTCCAAGGTCATGCTGGATAAGTTTCGAAAAAGGCAATGAGCCGCACTTTTTTGAGATATGTGTCATGCGGAATTTGGGAAAGGGTGAATGGCGGCCTGATAAAGTTTGGGATCGCAATCGTCGCAATTGACTTGGAATTTTGATATTAAAGATTGAGGTGTGTATTTCGTTTTGATTCTGAAGTAAAGCTATAATGTTCTTGCTGCAAGGGAGGCTCCACTGTCGTTTGTTTCATGGTGGCTTTTATAGCAATTTGCAAAATGCTATGCTATCTTCTAACATTATGGTCATGTTTCACTTTTTCTTGAAGCACTTCTAAAGTTGACATGACAACCTGTCACTCCCGAGGTTGTAGGACCAAGGGAGGCCATATTTGTACGTTGCTCTGGATTTTTAGCTAGAATCCTCAAAGTTTTCAAGTAAGGCTTTATTCAACATCACCTCCCATCTTCTAAACCATTTATCTACTTAAATCTGTTGTTAAATAGTTTTCTTTTGTTTGACAGTCTACAGTTAGTGCATATAAGTATGTGACCGCTCTATACAGCAACTGCTTTGCATACACTGCCCTGCACCGACAACTGGTGCACCTGTACCTGTTACAGGCAATGTTGAGCCAGATACTACATCTTGTGAAGAATTGGATACAGTATCAGGAATTCCTGCCAAGAAAGAAGGCACTATGTATTTGATATTAGGATGTCAACTTACGTGCCAAGCTAGAGACTCGTATGCCTGTCCATTTACTTTTTTTTATTCCGTGCCAGCTCAGATATCTCTTACATTAAGTATATGAATATACATTTTTCATTGCCAATCGTACTTCAGGAGCAGATATAAGGGCAAAATTTGAGAGAAGGTCGTCCTTTCTGTCTCTCGGTTATATCCCCGGTACGGGCATGTAACTGACACGTCCAAGGTGCTTCTCTCGGATATACTGTGAATATTCAGGATGCGAATGAATTAATTTATTTAATAGTGTTCCCTTCCCTCAAAGGACAATTCTGTATGGTTTCGGGGAAGACCATGTTTCACCTCCTGATAGTTCTCCATGCTTTCTGGCCGAAGTCCACTTTCTGATTGGCGCCTGCCTAGTGCATATCACTTTGTGACAGGTTTTGCGTCCTTTCTCCATGCTCTCTTTCTACACTAATACTAACGACGTAGGTAGTTTCCTTGCAATCCCGCCTCCCGGGGAGTATTCATCCAATATGCTCTTTCCCAAAATTTCTTTTTACTGGGACTATTTATTCTTTCTCCCGGTCATGTAGACTCTCTTTCTTTTCCTTTCTTCTCTCCAGTACTCATTTCCCTGTGACCTTACTCTTGATTACACATCGCTCTCACAATGTCTTCCAGGTGGACAACCATTCTGCGCATTGCCTTAGTTTTTTGGTATATCGCTTCCCTAGTCACTATCATCCAAGTTGTGCTCCTTCTTGTGCGCCGGTTCAAGCCGAAGGCGAACTCAGATTCCCAAGCTTCGCATGACACGACCAACGAGGACACCGCCAACGAGCAAGGACACCAGACTGGCCAAGATGCCGAGGAGGCCGGAATTCGACTTGGTAACCTGGGAGTAACTGGTGTGAAGCGGCTAGTGGAGGTGTGAATTGGAAAGCTGTGGCTGTGGATATTTGTCAACCCGTGAGTGCTGCATACAGTGATTTGGTACTGACTTCTAGTGGAGGGCGGGTGGACACCGGTGACGAGCTCCCCTTCTACGTAGGGCCGGTAACTAGTAGCCGTCGGGTGAAGCTAAGATGAGCTCAAATGTATTTAGATGGATCACAGTTAGATGTTTCAAATGAACCTTATTGTCATGCTCTAGTAATCCATCAAACTTGTCCTTGTGGTTTCTAGTCAGTGGTAAATCCTCCCTTCCAAATATCAAATAAAAGATGATATGACCAGGTCATCCCACATGAAAGTCCCTTACAGCTGCCCAATACACATTCATTATTTCTGCTGTCTAGCATATGTGCATGTGGCTGTCGCACCACGGTCTCGGCGCTGAGAACCAGGTTGACGATATTCGTGTTACGCACAGCTCTTTCATCGAAAGATGATCTAGCGCGATGTGTTAATATTAATTGGGAGAACAGCTTTACAATTTAATCTCCTGGTGAGTGATGAGTATAGAGTAAGTGCTAAGAGAATACCAAGATGGATCCCTTGAAACAAAAATGGGTGATTTACACGGGTTATGGAGGGATCCAGAACTATTATAATGTCCTGGCAGTCGACAGCTTCAGCTACCGCTGTGGTAGCATGGCAGTAGATAACTCCCAGAGGTCCATGCTGGAAGGTCGTGTGGGAAGGCATCACTACCTAGCACCAAAGACTACGGTCGGGCGGAACTCCAAGATTGAAAGGCCGAGGTAAGAGAAAAGAATTAAGAAAGGTCTACACAAAAACGTAGATTAGTATAGGCTAATGAGTTGTATACGAGTTCTCGAAGGGTATAGCAATGAGGTGCTAAATTTCGCCAAGTCCAAAGCGCCTGATTATTCCTCCCTCGGGTGAATTGCATCTTTCCTCCTGAAGCCGTGTAAATATTAAAAGACGCCACTTCGAGACCAATGAGAGCTACTTCCCTCCAATTAAAGATATTTATCATCATCCATCGACGAATAGCCATCCAATTTGACTGGAACTGCATCGTGCGCAGTTGATCCTAAAAGGTATCAACTGTTTTGGTGATACTCTATGGTAGTTACGTTTTGAGCGGGAACGATCCGTGAGCACAAAGCGACACTGCTGCGGAGTTAGAACGGTCGACTCGAGCTCTGCACATATTTGCTATCTAGGTCCCATATAGCTAAAAGATATGTACCTCTTTTTGCCACAGAACCCATGATGATCAAGCTAAATCTTTTGGTCATTCAACTATTTGGATGAAAAGATGACATCAGTCATCTCTATCCATATTCGCTGTGCACGATGCGTCAATCAGCCGTTAGGAGCGGATTATAAAATTCAATGATACGCTCCTACCTAGATGCGTCTCATTAAATTGAATCATACTTTCTTTTATTATGAAATTCTAGTTTTACTATAGGCCCCAGAATCATCCTTCTTGGGATCCTCTCCTTTTCAAAGTTAAACTGCAATGGCTGGAACAAAACATGTTCATCAGGACAGAAAAGGCGATGTCGTCCGCCGGGCAAAAGAACGAAGACGTCGTGCCTACCGATGTTGAATTGTCTTATTGGATGCCAGTCATCCAATCTTGGACCGGAAACTGGCCATCGATAAGCGCTGTGGCTTGAATGTCGGCGCCTTCCATGCAGCCAAGGTATCACACTAGAAAAAGATACCCGGTTAGATTTAGATCGCCGGGAGTCCATTGGGAAACGCAAACTTGCATATGGAATTTCATTTGCCTGCTTTCTATCTACGTCCCACTGATGATATGTTTAGAACATGGATCGTCGATCGCTGACACTCCATGTAGTTAGCCAGATCAGTTTGAAACCAGCATTACTGCCTCTACGTACGGAATCAATAGGGATACCGACAAGGATAGTGATACATACTATTGGCCCCCAACTAACTAATGCAGGTGCGCTGCGCCGCAATCTGGCCATTGTCATTGCAACACCAGAAATGAGGAGGTCAAAAAAGGGGGGTGTCGCTGTCTAGAAAGCTGTGATCTCTGTTCCGTTCTTAGTTCTTTCTCTGATAAGTTTGCATCGTGATTGCGTGAAGCTCCCACTCATTCCTATTACCATCATTATGTCCCATACAACACAAAACGAGGCCTTACACCAGCTGCAACAAGAACAGTCCAGGCTCCTGGACAAGATTGATGAGCTACGCACTATCGGTGTCGGTGGTCTTGTGGAGCTGCCCCAGCTGATTGTTTGTGGAAATCAATCTAGTGGGAAAAGCTCCGTTCTCGAGGCCATCTCACGTGTCCGATTCCCGGCGAAAAGTAATGTCTGCACGCGATTCGCGACTGAGGTCATCCTGCGGCGAAACCCATCTTCGAAAATAAAGATCTCTATTGAACCTGGTCCTTCACGCGTTGACATCCCGGAACGACTGAGACTCCGGAGCTTTTCTCATGAGGGGTTCTCCAATGGCGATGACCTGCCTGCTCTGATTGAGAAGGCCAAAGAGCACATGGGAATTACGGATTCTGTCAATTCAGGATTCAGCGATGATGTGCTAAAAGTCGAAATTTCGGGGCCGGACAAACCGGAATTGACACTAGTCGATCTGCCAGGCCTGTATTATTCGACAAGCCAGGATCAGGGCTCGCAGGGCATCAAAATAGTCCGCAATCTGACTGAAAATTACATGAACAACTCAAGAAGCATTATACTTGCCGTGATCAGCGCGAAAACGGATTACCATCTACAGGAAGTCCTAAACATCGCCGAGAAGTTTGACCCGAAGCGCGAACGCACACTCGGAATCATTACTCAACCGGATATCCTGGAGGCTAATTCAGAGGAGGAATACACCTATCTGCACTTCGTCAAGAACCAAAAGATCCATCTACAGCTAGGATGGCACTGTGTACGCAATCGATCATTTGAAACACGGGATATCTCAGATAACGCGCGCGATGAGAGGGAGAAGGAGTTCTTCAATCAGGGACGATGGACGTCGCTACCACGTGAATGCGTCGGAATTGAAAGTCTACGCCGCCGTCTCAGCACTATCTTGCTCAGGCATATCCGTCGTAATCTACCAGAATTGATCGCCGATATCCAGGAGAAGGTGTCTGATCGGGAGCAAAAACTCTCAAAACTGGGCGTTCCTCGTTCCACCCTTCAGCAGCAAAGGGGCTTCCTTCTTAACATTAGTAGGAACTTTGAGCGCATCACAGGACAAGCTCTGAATGGGATGTATGCAGATGAGTTTTTCGGTGGATTAGATGATACAACAAGTGTGGAAGACTTCCGACGACTCCGAGCTGTCATCCGACAATTGAATGAGTTCTTCGCAGATGCGATGACTATTCGAGGCTGCCGCAGGAAAATTATCGACGCTAATATACCTCTTTCCAGCTCACAATACCAATATGCTTTAGGCAACCCTTACATGGATGTTTGGAAGCCGGATCGTGTGAAACGCAGTACTCTACAAGGAGAGGTCAGCGATCTTGCACGCAAGAACCGGGGCATTGAGTTGCCAGGAAGCGCCAACCAACTTCTTGTGGGAAGCCTGTTTCGCGACCAGTCTAAACCGTGGGAAGGGCTGGCCAAAGAACATTTGTTGAAGGCTTGGGAGTCAGCGAGATACTTCGTGTTACTCGTTCTCCAGCACCTTACCGATGACCATACCTACTCCTTACTAGTTGGAACAGTTCTAGAACCCGAATTTGAAAAACTGAAACAAAAATTGATTGATAAGCTTGACGAGCTTACCGCATACACAAGACGAGGCCATCCATTGCCTGTGGGCAAGAGCTTTCTTACTCGTATTCAAAAGGCCAGAAGCGACCGCCAGCTAGACTCCCTGAGAGCAAAACTCAGAGCAACTCAAATTAACAAGAGCGATGGAGATCCTTCATTCACCATGAAAAGTATCGAGCAAGCCACTTCGGAGTTGGAATCTGCCCGCGATGAGTTTGATGCCACCGAGATCATCGACCAGATGCAAGCGTACTATGATGTGAGACAGGCATATATCACCCATTAAGACTATACATGCTAACAACATGGTCCTAGACTGCCATCGTGATCTTTGTTGATAATGTCGCAACTCTTGGCATCGAAAATTGCCTCCTAGAACCTTTGCAACGTATATTTACTAGCCAGGTTGTTAATAACATGGAGGATGACCAAGTCCGAGAGCTCGCAGCAGAACCGTCCTACATCAGTGAGGAACGAGATCGTTTGGGTGGGGAGCTCGAAAAACTGCAAGCCGGTTTACGAACCCTCAGTCTCTTTAACACCCAGAAGCCGTTCCTTGGTCGTCCATCTCTCGTTGGTATGTTCCAGCGTCTCACTGTCGAAAAACGAAAGATTAACCTATCTGCAGTGAAAAAGCCTGCCACAACATTATCAAACGATCCAACCCTTTTCAATGAACAGGACAATCCAAAGCCAGCAACCTCCGCTTCGCTATTCCAATGTAAGTATATGCGCTTTCGACGAACAGGATATGACTAATAAATTGAAAGCTGCAAACACGACAGGTTCAAGTACCACTCGACCACCGCCCGGATTCGGCGCGATCTTTCCAGCTCCGACTGCGGTTTTCGGGACCTTATCCAGTGAAGGCCTATCTGAAAAGCAACCTCCGAGTGCATTTTTCGCGGCCTTATCCAGTGAAGGCCTATCCGAAAAGCAACCTCCGAGTGCGGTTTTCGGGACCTTATCCAGATCCGAAAAGCAACCCTTTACTGCCGGTTTTAGCGGTTTTGGCAGTTTTAGCCCAAGTCCATTTAGGACTACCAACAACAGTCCTGCAACGGACACCACTAACCGCCCTACTGGTGCAAGTCAGCCACTGTTCCCGGTGGTTGGGGACCGTAACGGACACCGTACTATTTCCGGCTTTTCCACAGACACAGCCAAAATGCCTTTTGATCCATCAAAATCCCCAAGTACGAAACATCAGAAAGGGTAGGACTTAAATTTCTCGTGTTACCTAGAGATATACCTGTATCTATTTGTTCCGCCTATCATTATGAGATTATTTGAGACTCTTTTCCTATCTCTCCACTAGAACATGGTGTCTCTAACAATTGCCTTGAACTTGATTGATAGGAAAACACTACTAGAGCAATCCAAGCTACTTTCAGGGAAAATACACCGCGGTTACTCAGAACATATATCACATATCGCTCCCTTTGATAGATATTCTCCAGAGGTTTGTTACCCCTTTGAGTTCTTCCCGGGTGCTCCTGTTTGCTATGTGCATATTTATGGGAAGGGGCTAAGATTGGCAATCTATAGGAGCTTCGACTTGGTGACTATGAACGCGGTGACAAAATGGCATCTACCCCTATCAGTCGAGAAGACCCCCGGGGCGATAATCAGTAGCCGAAACAATCAGACAAAATTCTATTCTGCTCAAAATTTGTAGTCTTTCCAACTTCTTCTTTTGTCGGATCTTTACGGTTCGACAGAAATTCCTGGGTGTAAGCTTTTTTAGCTCTTAAAATCTTGGGGAGTCGAAGCGGCAAGAGGCATGTGAAGCTCTACAGTAAGTATGTTAACAGAGCCAAGTATAAAGCGGCACGGCTTCAGATTTAGAACGGAAAAGGAAGTCAACACAAACGTACACATATCTGCTACCTAGGTAGTGTGTTTGTATGATGACGGCATGCTGTACGGATTCCCTTGTGTAAAGAACCACTGTACTGGCTTCAGAGGTGATCTATGGAATTTTAATGAGTCGCTTGCTAAAAGTCTATGGACATCATTGTATCGTCTGCATCATCAAATTTCCCGGTCCCAGAACATGGGTGGCTGGATAGGAAAGCACCTGCGAATAACGTAAGTAGAGAAGTCAAAGGCATATGAAGCTTACAAGAACCATGGAAACCCGCTGGGCATTCAAACCCTCGCCTCTCATTGTATTAAAAGAGGTTATTCAAACCATGACATCAATGCTTGTCGAATGAACGGCACCGTATCACTGACTACTTTGCTTACAAAATATCAAATTTCAAGGTCACGGACGTGAAGACCGCAGGCCGAGTGACTGTGATGAGCCAAGGCATCAGTAACCTTCAACGTCTACTCCTAAGTCTATATACAAGTGGATGACGTATCTAGGCAGTAAGAATGACGTCCAAAGAGGAATCACGCCTCACTATACTAGAGCAAGGCCGCCACTAGTGGTTGCAACAATAATCATCTTTTGATTCTCGCAAATACAACGGCTGAGCTGAGCACCGTATTCACTTTGATAGATCTGTTCGGCCTGGATTGATATACCGCCCTCTTTTCACCCGCTAAGGAAGTCTAGTGGTGGGAATTTACAGACATGTCGTTCAAAGAGGTCCCCAAGCTAGATATTCACAAAGTCCCAAAGCGGGCAGAGGAGCGAACCAAGCTTCCTGGATATGGCTTGCCTTTGGACTTCGTACCAATGGAGAAGAATTTCTATGGGGTCCAGGTCAGATCACTGTTTCCCACTGGTCTCGACGATAGAGATATTGGTCAAGGTTATGTGAAGTAAGAAACTTTTCTTCGCTGCCTTCTGCCAAAATAATCACCAGCTGATAATAAGACCTACAGTCAACCTCTCTTACCACTTAGAGAGATTGAGATGATGAGAGTCATGGAAATGCTCACGGACGAGGAAGAATGGCACGACGTGGTGAGCTAGTGATTAATCCATTCTGGATGCTTCCTGCTTTTCTATATATTATCCTCATTAGTTTCGCTTGATTTGGCTTACAATTTTTTTTGTGTCTAACTTTATCAGGTCTATGACAAGAACATAACCGACAGATGGAAGAAAGAAGCAATAGAGAGAGGCACCGACTTCACTCCTTCTATGGCTGATTGGATGATAGAGGAGCTGAAGTTCAAAGCCAAAATTCACGAACATTCTCAGGCGATCGGCTTCTACAACGGCGATGTGGTTAAGTCGGACTGCATTATAGACCCTGAGCTCAGAAGTAAACTAATAGAGCTTTCGAAACCTCTTGAAGATGTCCGACAGCATCTAAACGAGTATACGCCAGACTCAGGGGGCGTAGAGCTTGATGTTGTCACGCCAACCCTGTTCCCATTGGTCTTCGGGAGGAGCCGTATCCTGCCGGATAAGGTAATTGGCATAGACGACGCAATCGCCCATATCGGACAGGGCGAGATCATTCCTAAACCGGCTGATCCGGGGATCACTCGTGAAGATATGGTGTGGAGAATTTATTCCCGGTCAGATATCAATGTGAAACCATTCAGCACAGATTTCCAGATGCTTCCTGCTGAGGTTCAGCTCGGGACAGATGGGAAGTGGCACCTTGCCAGCTACATCAGCAATCTGCATCCGGGACATCACAGAGAACTGTACGGAGTTATCGATCAGATAATAGATAAAATCGCTGGAATGGGGGAAATGGCGCTGACGCCACTGAAGGATATGCTCCATTCGAGAGCGCGTATCGAATATCACAAAGCGGAATACGAGCCCCTTTCCGAAGAAGCGAAAAAGGATCGTCCGGTCAAGGAGGCTCATGAGACGGAGGCCGACTATGAGGCTCGCTGCGCTGACTGGAAAATAAAACACTATCGAGCCATACAACCGGATGCGGGAGAATTTCGACCATGGGCTGTTCCCAAGTATATGATAGAGCATCTCCCTGAAGATCAGCCCAATCCACTCCGGATAGAAGAGCCAGTCAAGCTCAAAGAGGAATACGGTAAACGCGGATTGCAGGTCTTTGTCAGGTTCATGCAGCTTAGGCTTACCCCAGAACGTCCTGAATATTCAAATGAATTCCACGTCGAGGGTCAGATGGTCGGTCTTTCCTCCCCTCTTCTTTTCCTCTCGTAAAGCTAACGCACCGCTTCAGAATGAACGCATCTGCTCTTCCGCGTTCTATTACTACGACTCGCACAATGTCGAGGGCGGCCGCATGGCGTTCCGTCAGACAGCTGACATCGGAAGTATCTCAGACATCAAATATGAACAGGGCGATAGCGTTTGGCTAAAGCAGGTGTTCGGATTGGACAATGGCGCGCCTGCAGTCCAAGAGGTTGGAGCCTTGAATTGTAAACTGGGCCGCGTGATCGTATGCCCCAGCACCTTACAGCATCGTATTGAACCGCTCCGGCTGATCGACCCCGAAAAGCCCGGATACCGGAAGATATTGGCGTTGTACCTCGTCGACCCAAATATCCGAATCATCTCGACTGCGAACGTCCCCCCACAGCGTCCGGACTGGAGGGAAGGGTCGGAAAACCTGTGGGAGGAGCTCAGCCACATGTCGCTCGAGGAGCAGGCCAAAGTCCTCGATCGGAGGGAGGGCTTCCCCTTTACCCTTGATGAGGCACGCGAGTTGCGGAGGAGAAAACGCAAGGAACACCTCGAGTTTTTGAAGTATCAGGACGTAGCCTTCACATCCACGCATGTCGTGGTCTAATGCAGTAGGGACGGAAGTTAAACTGAAAAATAATAGGAAGATTAAAATAGGATTCGTTAGTAATCAAATCTGTTGTGTTATCTTAGAGCTTCTAGTCCGTCTAGGAGAATCATCGAAGACATATATATAGCTTGTCCTGCCAAGGGCACTACGTTTTGTGATAGAGATATTTTGATCTAGAACTTCATAAATACCATATCATGCCATGCTATACTAATCGGTATCTATCTATGTACAGGAACATACGCACTTTTGTTTTTTCTTTGAGACCAAGATGAACTGAACCGGAATCCGCCGCGCTATGCAGAAGCAGAGTAGAATTATACATGACTTGTAACAACATTTGGAAAGCAGGGCATGATCAGGCATGACAAAAACATGATTAGACAAGGGGAACTATGCCGCACGCTGGTAGATCCAGGAGGGGATAGTAAGAAAATACTGAGGTGGTTTCCTCTCTCTCTAACGACCTCTCGACTCCGGGAACTCATCTTCCAACTTCAACCGCGCTGTGACGTTCATACTGAACAGTTCCTGAATAAGCAGTTTAGCTGCGTAAGGAATGACCATCTTCAAGACGCCACGCGAGCTCTTGCATCGCTGGCACCAGTTCAAGTAGCCCATGAAACCGCACTTTTCGCAGACGTCGACTTCGTGGCGATCGGATGAGATCATTAGACGTTCGAGAAGGAGCTGGCTTGTACCGTAGGCGATGAGGCAGTCACGCTCCATTTCTCCGAGACGGAGACCTCCGTCGCGGGATCGACCTTCGGTCGGTTGACGGGTGAGGATGGCGCGAGGACCGCGGGCACGGGAGTGCATCTTGTCTTGGACCATGTGCTTCAGTTTCTGGTAATAGATAGGGCCGGTGAAGACGTAGAAGGGAAGGGCTTCGCCAGTGATCCCAGAGGTGAGGTAGTCTTTTCCACCGTAGCTGAAGCCTTTGTCGACGAGGATGGCGGACATTTCTTCGACGGGGGAGCCACCAAATGCAGTGCCGTAGCCGTGTTGACCGGACAGAACACCAGCTTTTCCAGCGACGAGCTCCAGCATCTTGCCGACTGTCATACGAGAGGGGAAACCGTGAGGGTTCATGATAATATCGGGGACAATTCCTGCGTCGGTAAAGGGCATGTCGGCTTGTTCGGCGATGATACCCACGACACCCTTCTGACCGTGACGGGAAGAGAACTTGTCACCGACTTCAGGACGACGGGTCTGTCGTGTCTGGACCTTAATGAGTTGACTCTCGCCCTCGGTCACTGAGATCATCACCTTGTCGATGTAACTGGGATCGGGGAGCTTGTAGGTCATAGGAGCCGGGAGGTATGAGACAGGCTTGCCGACGTCGGATCCAAAGCCAGATGAGAGAGCGTTCTCGGGAGTAACCTTGTTGATGTACACTTCACCTGCGCTGACCTTCTCACCCACTGCGGCCATACCGTCACTGTCCAGGAGAGCGTGCTTCCTGATCGGGGCATCATTCTCATACTGCGGTCCGTTGAGTTTGTCCTTGCTGCCGTTCGAGTAGCTCTTAAGGTTGGTAGCATATTTCCGGAAGACTTGACAGCGTCCGAAGCCTCTGTCTACAGAACCCTTGTTCAGGACGAGGGCATCCTCAATATCGTAACCGGAGTAACTCATGACAGCCACCATTGCGTTTTGACCGGCGGGAAGCTGATCGTATTTGACCAGCTCGATGGTTCGCGTCTTGACCATGGGTTTCTGGGGGTATACCATGAGATACAGAAGAGAGTCAATGCGGAGGAACTGGTTCGACGCAATTGCGCCAATGGCTTGTTTACCCATTGCACATTGGTAGGTGTTACGAGGCGACTGGTTGTGGTGGGGGTAAGGAATAAGACCAGCAACAGCCCCAAGGATGGTAAAGGGCTCAATTTCGAGGTGCGTCGTGGTGTCAGAGATGTCCTTCTCATACAAAGCAATATTCGAATCGTTTTCCTCGTTTACATCCAGATACTCCACAAGACCCTGGGCAAGGAAATCGTCGAACCCCATCGTCCCATCCCGCAGCTTCTTGAGATGATGAGCCTTCACGCGTGACTCGCCGTTCTCGACAACGATCAGTGGTCTACAGATGCGGCCATCATCGGTGGCGATATGCACCGCAGCCTGATGGTGGTTGATATAGATGCTCACAAATTCCGAAATTCGCCCCATGCGTCTTAGCCTTCGGAAGGCATTCAAGAAGTACTTCGGTCTTCTTGTCAACGCCATCGGCGTACCGTTCATCGAGATGATGTAGGAGCCAGGTCCGTAAATCTCCCGGCCACTCAGGGTCTGGATGTCTTCTGCTCCCAGCATGAAAACGAGTTTCTGTACAGGCTCCTCTTCGTCGTTCGTTGTGATATGTGTCATGAGAGCAAGGTTCTTGACCAGACCACATGCCTCTCCTTCTGGAGTATCTGATGGGCAAAGCATTCCGAACTGCGACGGTTGCAGTGCTCTGGGACCACTGACCTTTCTTGTCTTCTCGAACTGACTGGATATACGGGTCATCATACCCAGGGCAGCAATGTAGCTGAGTCGACTTAGAACATGAGTAACACCAGCACGCTCCATACGGAAACGCTTCAAACTCCAGTTACCGGTCGAGATAGCACGGTTCATTCCCTGCGTAATATGATTTCCGTGCATGCTCACCACGCTCCACGCATCGAAAGCCTCTGCGCGAACGCGCTTGTTCAGGACTTTGTCAATATTCATCTTGATATCGAATTGGAATTTCTTGAACAAGTCCTCGAAGAGTAGAGCAAGAAGCTGGCCAGCCAGCTCAAGTCTCTTGTTGCCGACATAATCGCGGTCGTCTACCATCATTGAGTCATGCTTTGCCATCAACACGCGACGAGCCATGTGGCACACGTATACAGCCTTGGGTCTGAAGTTCAGATCCTTCACCTCGATATGGGAGATGATGACGGAAGCGATGGCTTCGACGGCTTCCTGGACATGAGTCCTGCTGTAGGTCGACGACTGCTTGCGATTGATCTTGATGCGCGAACCGATCCACTGGAGCGCCTGCTGCTGGGTATAAATCCCGAGTTTAATGGCCTCCTCGAAGTTAATGGCGAAATCATCCTGGTAGGCTTCATCGACTCCCGCCACTAACCACAACATCTCCTTGTCCGAGTGAATTCCCATGGCCCTCAAGAGAATCACTAGAGGAATATCTTCACTGAGCACGTTATGCTTCATGTATAGCTTGTCCTTCTTCAGAATGATGTAACTCTTTGACTTGCGTTCGTTGGAAGAACTAGTCACCGAAGCCTGTACGATTTCTTTCTTCGGATCTGTCTCGACAATGACACGGTTCTTGCTCAGCTGCTCCTGAACGAGAATCACCTTCTCCGTACCGTTCACGATGAAATAACCGCCCGGGTCCAGTGGGCACTCGTTCAGCACATGCATCTCGGCCGCCGTCTTGTTCGAAAGTACACATTTGGAGCTACGGAGCATGACCGGCATTCTTCCAATCGCCACCCCTTTCCTCATAACACGTTGTCGTCCTCGTACGTATTCAAAATCAACCAGGATCGGAGCAGCATAAGTCATGTCACGTAATCGACACTCGTTCGGCGTCACAGTCGACTCGAACCCCGCACTGTTGGACTGCGGCTCATCTGCACGGCAGGGCTGACCCACGTAAATATCCGTGAATTTGATATAGAACTGGTGGTCGATATCGCTGCGAATTGTCGAACTCGCCTGGACAATCTTCTTCAACTGGACTTCGACGAAGTAGTTGTACGAATCGATGTGTTGCTTGACCAATCCCTTCACCTTCAAGAATGCTGGCAGTAAGTTCCACTTGTCTCGGGCAGTATTGATGGGGTCCGTAAGAGATTTGCTATAGTAGAAAGGTTGCAGCAGGGCATCGAAGGGATCCGTCCGACGGTGCTTGTGAGGAGGCGACTGCTCCCTCGATTGTTCCTGATGATCACCGGTCGCCCGATTGTCTGCATTTGTCGTCTGCTGTTTTTGTTGTGCCAATCGTTTCCGTTTCAGAGCCGCATCTGCAGTTATGGGAGCAGCCTGCTTTTCTATATCATCAGTAAAATATTCATTAGTAACAGCAGGGAGCACGGCATTCCGCACCTGCGGCGCAGAGGTAGGACCCTCAGCTGCAGCCTGGGGCCTCCTGCGAGGAGGCATGATTGCGATATAAATCTCCTTGAGCTTTCGTACAAGCTCGGCTGCTAGGAAATGTTGTCGCAGAAGCCGTGCGGTAAGAAGGAGTTACCAATGGAATAAATCGAGCTCCCCGAATCTTTTGGTGGAGGGGAAAGATCATCGGGGCCCGCCTGGATTATGTAATAGTAGTGCTAACTTTATCTGGATTAGTCGATCCCATTTCCGCACCTTAAGGCAGCACGTGATTATCTAATCACAGAATGGCGAGCCCTAACTGTCAGCCCTAATTTACTTTATCAGACAGCAACTTTACAAAACATTGAATATTCTACAAGAAAGCCGATATTACACTGTTTAAGTATTGACTAACTCCACAACCTAGCCATATTATAAGTAATTTGACTGCTTCGATGCTATGGCGATAGATGGTCTTTAATATTTGCTTGTACTCACCTTACTTACTGTAACGGTCTCAAGGTGTTTATTCAACAAGCTAGGCCACTCTACAAGTACATTAAATCTTGAGGAAAGGAAGGGAAAGAGGTGGTGTAGCTCTAGGGGTCTGTTTACCTAGAGAGCTCGGGGCGGAATAATGTGGGTCCGTGATGGCTCGAGATGAATAGGGCGGTAAAGGGTGACAGAATGAAGTTTGTAGACTGGGCTGCAAACTTCTAGTTGCTTGCTGTTGATGCTGGCTGAGGGTGTCCGAAGCCCTATATCGGGCCTAGCCCGTCACACTTACCAATATATTTTATAACTAGTCCGTGCCATGACTTATAGAATCAAAGAGCATTAGTCTCCCGACGAGTGACTATCTTAAGATAATCTATTCTTCAATGCGGCCGGGACGAACTATTTGTTACAGGAAATATGAACAACATAACTAGTAACTAGTTGTAAATTCGCTATCCCACGGGCTACACCAAGTTCAGTCAGTTAGACAATTTCGACTTACACCAATTATACCTTACATGTCGATAAAGATTATTACTATATGATATGGAAATATGCGGAATCACGTGAGTGCTAGCCGCTTGGCAACACCACTGGGTTCAACCCCTTATTCCTGTATCTAGAAGGAGAACATCGATTGATATGTATCTAGATGATGGCTGTGCTCCTATTTCCCCTTGATCGCTTCAATAATAAATAGTATAATAATTCTCGGGCCCTATTTCTGACTTAATCGTTATTGTTAACGTAATCAACAGCCGAGCCGTCCATACAACCGAACCGTCCATTTTCTCCGCAACTTCCAACAATCATTCTTCAACGCGTTATTTTTTCACCATTACCATACAAAATACCTCTTTCTAAGGAAAGCCGAATCCAAATGGCTATTAACGCATACAAAAACAAAAAAATTCAATCAAAATCAAGGGTTGCAGTAGTATTTGGAGTGCCTAAGTCTACCTTTCTTAATCGGTTCGGTGGAATTCAATCACGGTCGGAAACATACACTAATAACCATAAATTAATAATTCTTAAAAGGGAAGTTCTTATAAAGTGCCTGCTAAATACAGATAAATGGGGTTTTTCGATTCGACCAGAGTTTCTACGTGGAATAGCATAGATCTTACTTCATAAATGAACCTGGGATCTTACCATAATTATTAGTGTTAATTAGGCAAATAACTTTATCAAACACCATCCAACACTACGTACACGATATAATCGGAAGATTATATACCAGCGTACGAAGCAGGAGGATCCAAAGGTTATAAAATAGTGGTTTAAAATTATATACACCACTATTCAAGAGTATGGTATATATGAAGATGATATCTGGAACTTTGATAAAATTAGCTTTACAATAGGACTCTACTCAATATCTAAGGTTATTATTATTGTAGATCACAATAAAAGACCTCGAAGAGTTATCTAAAGGAATCACGAATAGGTTACAATTATTAAATATGTAAGCTCTAAGGGGATTTCTATACCACCAATAGTTATCTTAAAGGGACAGGAACAATAGGCTACTTGGTATCAAAAACCTAATCTTCATAAAAATATAGGTTGGATACTTGTACTAAGTAAGAATAGTTAGATAATAGATAAACTAGGCCTTTATTGGCTAAAGAATCTATTTGATCCATATTTTAAACGCCGTTTAACTGGTGTGAAATGGTTACTTATTCTTGATAGCCATTCAAGTCATCAAACCACTAAATTTAATACTTTCTATAAAGAAAATATAATTATTTGTCTTTGTATGCCTCCGCATATATCTCATCTTCTTTAACCACTAGATATTGGTGTTTTTGGGTCGCTTAAATACATATATAGGAAATTAATTGAAGGGATAATAGCTACTAACAATAACCATATTGATAAGGATAATTTTCTATACCTATATCCTTCTGTATATAAGAGGGTCTTTACTTAAAAGAATATATGTGGTGGTTTTGTAAGAGTTGGGCTTAAGCCACTAAATAAAAACCGGGTTCTTGAAAAGATTACTTTTCAACTCCGCACACCAATACCACCACCTCTTATTGAAGGCTCAATATCCTCTGCTTTTCAAACACCTCAGAATCCTCGTCAGCTTAATTATAAGGTTTGTAGCTTACAAAGAAGTCTTCAAAAAAGAATATTTTCTAGCAACCCAGTATCTCATATTCAATATCTTGAAAAGGCCGTGTAGATAGTAATAAATATGAACCTACTTCTTCAACAAGAAATTAAGGTTTTATGGGCTAAAAACGAGTAGCAAATAAAAAAAAAGGCAAGGAGGCGTGTTGCACTAGGTAAGAATCTTATTTTATCCGTACAGGAATGTTTAGATCATATTCAACAGCTTGATACGCATCTTGAAGAGCAGGTTGAAGAGTCTACAGCTCAGCCTCGCCAGCGCGCTCCACCACGCTGCAATGGCTGCTGGACTGCTGGACATACCATAAGAAGTTGTCCTAGTAAATAGCTATTTATTCTACTACTTGATAATCTAATTTTTAATGGTGTTTCTGGTTGAAAAGCTTCAATATTCTAGTGGTTGGGGAGAAAATGGAC